>WBND01000663.1:454917-479889 GCA_013398595.1 Tychaedon coryphoeus | reverse complement strand
CAGCAAATAAGAGTTTGCACTTGTTATAATCAACATTTACTAGTTTATGGCAAACAGAAATACCTTGGCATATGGCAACGCCATTGTACATCACATATATGAAATACAGTTAGTAATATTTACATTTCAGTATTCACAATTCCTTGTTATCTTGTTCAGATAGAGAAAACTATTAATTCCCATTATTCCTATCTGAATTTAGGGACTTCAAGTTAAAACTGTTTTAACAAAATTTATGTGACTTAAAGCGTTTAAATTTGAGGAAGTTGTCTGAAAGAAATGAAATTATCTTTGCACTGAGTTTTAACCTTACACATTTTTCCCTACTATTGGCCATGTAAGCTGATTGGATTTTCACTGGGTGGCTGCCCAAGGACTACCCAGCTGTTTCGGGTAACGCTGCAGGATCTGACAAGAACATTCATAGTCAGAGAGGCTGTGGCACAGAGTGTAGCAGCAGATATTTCTTCCTGACTCCTGGAGTTCCCTTAATATGTTGTTTGGTTAATAAGTGACTAAACCTACTACTGAAACTTCTTCTCAGTTTTCATTGAAGTATTAGTAAAGCAAAACAGTTTTTTCTGTAGTGTCAACAAATCTGAAGTAGTGAATAAGAGTTGCCTCTCAGATATGTCAGTAGACAAGAGACAACAGGACATGGGACACTTTTTTACTTATTATATAGAGTTATTATCACATTTAAAAAATCTTGATTATTTTTCTCTAAGAAGTTATTTTACAGACAAAATTCCAAGTATTCTTATAGATAATGCATTTAAATATTTTCTTTCAATCACTTTAATATGAGATTTGCAATTAGATACAAGTATCTGATAAATTCTTTTTTATTCAAAGTCCTGCAAGAGGCATAAAACCTTTATTCCGCTAAGGTCATGCCACATTCATTACTTAGATTCACATTATACATCTGAATTCCACAACATAGCAGAAATAACTACAAGATACAAAAAAAATTGGTGTGACATGAAATGTGTATTTCAAACCAATATCCAGGAACTTCCACAACACAGTAAGAGATTAAATACCTTTATTATTCTTTTCATAGATTTTATTAAAAGAAAAAAAAAGAAAGAAAATCTCGTGGCTTACATGGGAGTTAAAATATTTCTACCATGTTTCTTCTTGGAATATAAATATGAAATATGAAGGAGAAGATTAGCAGGTCTTCTCCCTGAGAAAAGAACACAATTCTCTACTCCATGAAAATATTATTTTCAAAAAGAAAATAAAGTATTCAACAAGACATGTAAATGTACTATGAAATTTTAATTCCTCTTTCTCCTTCTTAAGGTTATATGGAAATATTGCAGTCATCTGAGCACTGTGTACCTGTGAAACATATCACTCATGTCAAAAAGATAAAACATGATAATGTGCAGTTGGCATCCAGGAGAAATGTAAATTCTATTGAGAGCTTTTGTCTTTTTTCATTAAAATATTCAATGTTCCTTAATAAATTTCACCTAAGCATAGACCTGAACCAGAAATCATAGGCTAAAGTCACTATCCATGGACTTCTACCAAAATTCATTAAACTATTTTTTTCGTTGTCTCCTCACTTAATAATTTCAAAGATAAGCTTCTGATTTAGAGTCTTACTTTTATTCTTTAGAAAATACTTTTTTCTTTTTAATAATTCCCAGTGTATTCCCACTGCATTTGAAACTGGGGGTATCTGTTATTTCAACAAATTAGAATGGGGTTTGATTCTCCTTATATATAATTTGAACTATTGATACAACAAGAAGAAATTTGCTTGCAAATTTAGACAAATTCAGAATGCAGGTATAGGGCCTAGATGTAGTTTCTGTGATTTTTCAGGACAACTCAGTTCATGTAAGCCCCCGAAGCCCCTTTAGATCATTGGAAAGGTCTATGGGTATAGAATATTTAAAGGGGTAAATTCTAATGTGAAAGAACAAGTTTCTTTCAGGGAACATCCAACTTGTGGGTCTTTGTCTGAGTTGCTCCTTCTGTCTACTGACAATCAACCAAAGGCCATGGACACTATATTATTATATTTTCTTGGAGAGATTATTTTCAGTAGGGATGTTAAAGGAAAAAAAATAGAGGTGAGTTCAGCTTTGGAGCCAGGTAGCTTGTCAAGCTCTTCAGATTCTACTCTTTCAAGGTAGTAACTGTGGGTCAAAATGCCCTGACAGGAAAAGTGTAAGGATTGTGTCCTGAATGTGGGAAATATTTTAAACACTGTTTCATGATTGTAAGGCCTTTAGCTTCTGTACTCTTCCTCCTCAAGTACAGTAGACAATTCCAAGTTTCTCCCTTTCTACTTTTTTTCATTTCATGAATTACAGAAAGTGAAAAACTTTAATATGTCATGAGCGTCAGTGAATTGAATTAAATTGAATAAAACTCCCATAAGAAATGAACCTACATCAGGGTTGATGAGGCTGATTATGCCAGAATTTGATCGGTGAATCTAGAGCTTCTCAATCCAAAGTCTGTTGGTGAAGAAGGAAAAAGTTAAAAATAAATAAGTTTTAATTTCATTTATATCAGTACTCTATATTTAGTTGTCACATTTTACCACACAAAAAATATGTTTATTGTATGCAACATCTCTGGCAGTCATCAAATTTCCTGTCTTGGGATCAGTATTGAAAAATCCATACAAAGAAATATTTTGCTTTTAATAGATTTTGATGCACTCCTGGGCTGAATTCAGAATGTAATCTGTAAAACATATGTGGTTTCAAAGTTCTGGTGCTTCAATTCTCTGATGATGCCATAGGCCATCTTTTGCCAGCTTTCAATTTATTAAATATCTGTAACATGAGTCTTGGGTCTTCAGATTTTTGTCAGAATTAGCTGAATAAGAATCTTGTAGATGTATGATGCAAGTCGATAAAAGCTTCCATTGCATTAGGAATGTGTCCAAAGTTGGTGTCTATTATTGGAACCCTATGTCCCATCAGTTTTTGAGTTTAGCGTGTGCTCCAGCAATGGTTAGACTTCAGGCAGATTTGGGACTGCATTACCTCAAATTCCCTTGTGATTTAGCAAACTTAAAGTCAGAGTAGCTGTGAGAAATCTCTGATTTGGACATTAAGGTACAAAAGTTTTATGTAACTTACCAGGCCCTGTGAGTTAAATTTCAGCCAATAGTCAGAGACCTTTTTCTTCAATAGGGAAACATATTTAAATTATACAATATCAATTTCTAAAGCACTACTGAATGACTCATCTGCTTGGTTTAGGGGTTTTTTTACTTCTCTGAAATTTATATGCATTGGCTTTTGGACATAACATGTATTTAAGTAGGCACAGTGCAACATAACTTCTACATTTCTCTTTTCACTGATGAACACAGACCATTAATTTCTTCTTGCTGCATATTTATTGCAGATTCTGCATCATATTAGAAATTTGCATTTTACCCCTTTCATTTATAAGCACATTATGATTTTTTCCTCTGAAAAAGTAGCTTTAATTTTATGATGATCATGATTTTTAAAAATTTTTAATTTATGATTCTCATAGTATTAGCTTTTAAATCAGTGACGTGGAAAGAAACAGGATATGATATTAATATGTAACTTTCTCTTGCAAAAGATAGAATGCAGGAAACATTGACATTTTCATTTGATATAAACATTCTTAACTTAAAATGTACAGTGCAGGAATATTAGTTATCTCACTGTTGTTTTTGTGAAATTTTTGTAATTACAAGGGAAACATGATGCAGTACTGGGATATTTTAAAACACTTTTGCTAATTACATATTTATACACAGTGATTTCTGTATCCCTTAGGCTTTAATTAGTTTCTCTGCTATTACTTGCAAGTTTTTAATAAGATACTGAACTTACTGAAGCTTCTACTGGATATGATTTTGCAAGTAAATGTTTGACCTCTTTTTTCCCCCAGAAAAGTAAGAATAAGCATAAGTAGATAAGTATCTCGCTTTCTTGACTTTGTTGTTTATTTTGCAGAACGATAGTTTGGGGGTGATTTCCAATGAGTCCAATACTGTTTTGAAATGAGTCCAAGGGACTTCTGGAAGCCCCACCCTGCTGATAGTATGCAATTGTTTTCCTGTAGTGCAGCTTTTCATTTCCATAGGAGAAATCTATCAATGAAATAGTATTCCTCCTGTCACTTCTGGTTGAGACTGAGAAATCAGTGAGAAGACTTTGTGCACTGCTGTGCACTTGCCAGAGGAAAAATTTTAAAATCAAGTGTGTTCCATAGTATCTTTCACAGCCTTGTCTGTGCTCTTCAACTCATTTTTATCTCAAATCACAAAAGATTTATTTTAAATTCAGGATGTTAGAAGAAGGAAAAAGAAAGCAGAAAGTGAAAGAGAAGAAAAGGAAGGGGAAAGGGAAAGAGAAAGGAGAGAAAGGGAAGGGGAAAGGGAAAGGGAAAGGGAAAAAGAAAAGTGAAAGAAGAAAAGTTATCGATTATGTTGTGGTAAGGCTTTTTTTTTTCAGCAGGAGAACAGATTAATTTCTGCTCTTCCTCCCACCTCCAGTTCTCTTTTCTGTTTTAGTGACAATTTGCTGTCCCTTAATTGTCAACAAAGATATTAATAGCATCATAAAGTAGTTTATTAAAATTATATGAGCATATCCTATTAAAAAAAGTTTACCATTAACCTGAGTTAATTCAGTGGTTTAGTTAAGCATGGTCCATAAGAACATACACACTAAGACCACTTAAACTGACTTGACAAAGGATCACTGAAATTGTCTATTCTAGGCAAGAACTTCTCAGTCTATTTTCATTGTTGTCTCACTCATTTTCCCCCTCCTCTTTCCATATAGTAGTTTAACCCTTTCTTAACTATTTTTTTTTTCTCTCTGAGGGACCACCAGCTTGTCTTATGTGTTCAGTTATGTCCTGTGATATGTCCATTGTCGAGCTGCCTGAGGCCAACTGTGTCTGACCTGGAGAAGTTCCTGGCATCCTCTCACAGAAATGCTTGCAACCAACCCATAACTCCTTCAGGAAATAGTGTGCACCAACAGCTTTAATTTTTAGCTGACTACTAAGAAGAGGCAAAAGTGTGGGTGTTTGGACCCTTAAATATCAAAAATATGTAGGAATGTATCATTATACATGCTTCACCTATAAAGATTGATCAATGAGCAATTAAATTTTCAGGTGTCTAACTTCCACTACTTGAGCTTCCCAGGTGAGCCACTGAATCCTAAGAGAGCCATTTGAGTCTATCTACTGACCTGAGTAGTCTGAGAATTCTACCAAAGATTACCCACCTTAACATGTGACTACTGTTAGGATAAATAAATTCCTCCATTCTCCCCTTATGTTAAAATATCTTCTTTAAATTAAATTTTATCTTCATTACAGAATTCTTTTTTTCCCCTCTATTCTCTTAGAACAAGAAAATATATCTCAGAGAATTATTTTGTGGGTTTTGGTCACCATTGGCAATAATTAATAACAGCAGGAATTTATGGGGAGAAACATTTGATAGTTGTGCAATCAATGCTTTACTGATCACACATACATCCCTTATTGCAAATTTACCATTGGGACAGAATATCTGAACGTACTCTTGAGTGCATCTTTTATAGTTATGTATCATTAGGAGGTCTCTTTTCAAAATGTAGTCTTTATGATTTTTCTCTTCACAGCTGTCACTAAAGCCACCAGAATGTAATTGCATTATTTTCGCTTTTCAAATGTAAATCTCTAATAAATTTTACTGTGTTTCTTTTTTTTCCCCCAGCTTTTTTTTTGCACCTAGTAACTCTAAGGTGGCAAATAACTGAAGCTCTCTGCTAATTTCATTTCAAAGCAGCATAACCTTTCTCTGTTTCATTACTAATTCTTCTGGGTATACATTTCTTATCTTTTATTAATCACAAATAACCTTCTTAGATTTACACCTTTGTAATTGGTCTCCAAGTAATATATTCAGATAAATTTGAACATTGGTACTGAAACACAAGAGAGCTACTTAAAAACTACTGAATATTTGACTTCTGCATTCTCAGTGTTTGGTCTCCTCTGCAAATTATTATGTATTTTGTACATGACATATAAAGGGGTACAGAGGTTAAAACTCAACATCCAAGTCAGCCAAGGGAGACATGTATTGTTAAACAACATTTCTGGAAAAATAATTAATTGCAAGTAAAATAATTATTTATGCACACAAAGCCAAATGTCTGAATCAAAATTCATTCATATTCTCTTTTCCTGTAAAAGAAAAAAATTGTAAAGGAAATGTCATTTATTTTTTTGGTTTTGACAATAACACAAAACCACAAAGAGTGTTAATAATTCTTAAGTGTACCTTGGGAGTTCTATGTAGTGATTTCCTTTCCTTTTGCAGTACATAATTATTATATTTCCATTTCTTTTGCAGTACATAATTAATTATTTTCCGAAAAATTTATCAGGATTCTGGTTTAATTTCTATATGGGTCTTTTTGTTTATGCATACTCTTTAAAGAGTCAAAATCAAACTTCTTAGCTGAGATGTTCAGTTTTATTCAGGCTCCCCAGAGGGGGCGGGGGAAGTTATAATTCATTGTAGGTGATGCGCAAGTAGAATACTAATAATTTCTTGTAATTCTAGCTATCTTAGAGTTATGCAGATTGTCTAGTTATGTAAGCTCCTTCCATAGTCAGATGGGAGAGACAAGTACCTCCAGAGGATTTTAGCCAATCACCTGAAATACCTGGTGCAAAAATCTCTTTGTGATTACTTGCTTTTCAGATACATCTAGATTTACACTTTATTCTCAAGCATCTGAAGTCTGCCAAAGAGAAACTATCAGGAAGCAGGTCACGTTTTATTGCTATTGTTGCATTTAAAAATGTTTTAGCCAAAGCAATAAAATTAACTTTTCCTTTATTTTTTCTTTTTCCCTGAAAGAACATTACTCTTAATTAAATGTTAAATAAGTTATGGATTACCTCTGCTCTCTGGGAACAACAGTAAAAAACTATCAGGAAGCAGGTCACGTTTTATTGCTATTGTTGCATTTAAAAATGTTTTAGCCAAAGCAATAAAATTAACTTTTCCTTTTTTTTTTCTTTTTCCCTGAAAGAACATTACTCTTAATTAAATGTTAAATAAGTTATGGATTACCTCTGCTCTCTGGGAACAACAGTAAAAAAGAACAAAATTAAAGACTTTTTAAAAAAAGAAAAGAATGAAAAGAAGAGAAAGTGAAAATGAACAGCCCACAGATTTTTCTTATGAATAGCCAAGTGCTCCTTCAATAAACCAGAGAACATATGTTAGGAAGAAAAAACCCTCATTTCTTCATTCCATCATCCAAAATAATATATATAGTTTGTCATATCTGAAGAATATTTATCAACCTTTCTTTCAAAAATCACAAGGAGTAGAAACTCCCCAAACCATTTATTGATTTATTTCCTAGTCTTCTCACTTAAATTTTTCATCTCCTGGTGCCTATCATAAATTTTGACATCGCCAACAGAAGCATATTTTAATGAACCAATTTACTCAAGCAGTTTAAAATAAGTACTGTACTATGAACTTAATACATAGTGTAGCTTTTTACTTAATGGCTTCTGGGAAAACTCATTACTTGCCTGTGATGCAACTGAGTTTAATATGTAGTCAAATGACTAGCACAAAATTTTTACAGTGAGTAGAACATACACATCCATCTCATTCTCCTTCTTAATGTAACTTGGCATTTTTCCATTTTTGATACTTTTAATTCTCCACGACTATTTATTTTCAATATCTACCCTATATATTTAAATATGAATCCTTCCTTTCTTCATAGCGGAAAGAAATATTTCTGGTTTGTTCAGCTTTTTTACCTTGACAGAAATATACCAAACATCTTGCCAGGTTTATTTTCATGAATATTTGGCACTGTTAAATTAATGCAGCAGAAAACCTAGAAGTGAACCTAGACGTGAAGAGATGATAAAGAAGTGAATAAAAACAACTAAATTGTTCTCTTGTCAATGTAAGACAGTGAAAATATGAAGTGGCAAGCATAGACCACTGTGCCAGTTGTCATATATAATTTCTTGCAGGAAATAAATAATTTTTAATTATCAAAAGTTCCCCCCTCATTGACTTAAACAGGCTAAAGACAAGGGTAAGAATTCTGACCAGCTTGTTTGTTCATTTGTTTTTTGTTTGTTTTTAACCTGTTTCACTCCATACACATCTGAGGCATAACTTACATTTTAAGCGATGTCTGTTGCAGTCTTTTTCAGCAATTGATCAGCTGATAGATCCTCAAATTCTGCCACTGGCTCACTTCTTTTCAACAGGATGAGAGAACTAGATTAAAAAGTTTACGGAGAGACATAAAGGTAGAAAGATCACTTACCAATTTCCATCACAAGCACGACAGATTTGACATGGGAAAAAAAAGTATTGTCAATTAACATAGAGTTGTGTGGCGAGAAGAAAAGGCAAAATACTGAAACACCTTATTGTCACCCTCACCCTTTTTACACAGATGGAACTTCACTAATTTATTCCCATGTCCTCAATCTCATCTGCTTCTGCTCCTTCCCAAGCAGCGCATGAAGGATGAGAGATGTTGGATTTTGGTTAGTTTGTAATATTTCCTCTCTGCCCTCCCATCCTCCTCATACTTTCCCATTGTTCTAGGGTGGGTCCTTCCTACAAATTACAGTCTTCTGGGATGAGTCCTCTCCATCATGGGTTCTCTGAATGGACTGCAGGTACTGTCAGAAATTTGCTCCAGAATGGGCTCTTCATGGAATACAGTGTGGTTATTTCTTTTGGTGTGGTCCTCTCCATACATTGGAAAGCAATACCTGCTCCCCTTTGGACTCCACGTGGGCTGCTGGAGAATATCTACATTTCTTGGAGTCCCTCTTCTGCCTCCTTTTACCTTGCTGTTCATAAAGTTGTTTCTCTGATTGCTGGGCAGAATTTTTCCTTTTTTTTTTTTTTTTGTTGCATTATAATAGAAATGTATCACCTTGACTGTGGCATTCAGTTGTACCATGTAGTGTGTACATTGGAGCCCTCTGGAACTACCTGTTTTTAGCACTGGTCGTGTCCTGACCTCTTCTCAAAAAACCCACCCCTGCAGCTCTTCCCAGTTACTAAAACCTTGCAACATAATGTAAATCAAATACATCAAAATATTGACAAAAAATTTTTTATCACACAAGAAAATGCTCTCTGTATAGTTGCAAAACTGTACTGGAACAGCCTCCAGTCCTACCAAATAGTGTATCTGGAAAAGCTATCTTAGTTTTCAGTGTTGACCACACCCCCCAACCTCATGGCCACTAAAGACCACTGAAGAGAAAAAGAAGATAACCCAGCATGCTGATTCTATAAAACCTCTGAAAGCTGTGCACTTCTAGTGAATACAGAGAAGTGGTACATACCATTCACTTGAAGGTAATATGTACTTCAAGGTACATATCTATTACTTCAAGTAATACAGAGAGGTGGTACATACCTTTCAGGCATGTACAGAAGAAACATAAGCTTTGAATTAATGAAATTAAAAGGTTATTCTTGAAATAATAAGGCTAAATAAATTATTCTGATTTGTTAGACAAAAAGAAATTACTTGAATTGTTTTTAAAAACTATCTGATAGGCATATTTATGAAGAGAACACTGTACATTATATGATATCAATAATAATTTCCTGGTGAAAGCATCCAGAGATGTAATTTAAGAATTTAATGTGAAAAATACGCAGCTTCTAATTAATATTACTGCTTAGATAACTAGACAAAAAAAGATCACACAAATAACCAAAATTTTTGGATATAACTTTGTTCTCATGTTTTCTGTGGTGCACTCTTCATCTGCATCTGTCACAGGTTGCAGACTCTTAGTCTTTACAGTGCTACAATTTCTTTTATAAATGTAAAATCTTTATTTGAGCATAAGTAGCAACTTCCTGATGTTTAACCTTTAATTTTTTGCTCTTTTCATTCAAGTCACCTAGCAAATACAGTAGGCATTTTTGTTCTACTGCTGAGTAAAGCATATTTTCTGACATATCAAACTTGTTTTTTCAAGTTTTCCATTAGTAGTTTGAATTGAATAACAATGCAACACATTGACTTATTGCACTTCCTTAATTATCAGATCAGGCAGCCTTATTATTTGCAAATTACAATTTTGCAAGAAAGAAAACATGACACAAGTGTTTGCAGCCTGCAACTCAAATTTCATCACCCTTAAGTAAATACTTTGCCTTCTGGACAATAAAATTATTGTAATTGGTATTCTTTTTGAAGTAGAAAGTAGTGTAATGGCACTAACTGAATTTGAATAAGATAAACTGCAAGACCTCCTTCCAATACATTTTTTTCTTCCAAGTTTTTTTTGGGAGTTACAAATCCTATCCAATAAAGGATTGAATTAAGTGTTCAAAATGTTGTTCCAAATTTAAAAGTATTGTCAAATTTGTCTTATATATTACTACTGAAGAATTAATCCTCTTACAATGGGTCAATACTTCCAAGTATTCTTATGCTCAGTAAAATGCCAAATAAAATTAATAGAAGGTAGGGCAGTAGTAGTAGTAGTAGTAGTAGTAATCATCATCATATCACTATTATCGTTATCATTAGTATTGTTATTATATGAAAAATGAATCCATCTAGATGATATATTTAAAATAACAAGCCTTTGTAGATTTGAGGGTTTTTCTGTTTATCATATGGAAAATTTAACCCCCTTAGAATATTTTTATTTGCAGGCTATGACAATGATTTGTCATATATCACCAAAGAAAAAAAAATTGCTGAAAGAACAAATAAAGTATAAAATCATGAAATCATAGAAGAATGGAATCTAGTCCACCCTCCTCTACAACAGTCAGGGAAATCTTCAACTAGATCAGAGTGCTCAAAGCTCCATCCAACCTGCCCTCAAAAACTTCCAATAATAGGGCATGCCCAGCTTCTCTGGGCTACCTGTTCCAGTGTTTCACCATACTCATGGCAAAATTTTTCTTTCTTATATCTAGTCTCAATCAACCCTCTTTGAATTTCAATCCATTGTCCCTTCTCCTACCACTATTGGTCCCTCTAAAATCTGACCCCATCATTCTTATAAGCCCACTTTAGGCACTGAAAGGCTGCTCTAAGGTCTCCCTAGAGCCTTCTCTTCACCAGCTTTAATAAGCCAAATTTTCTCAACCTTTCTTCACAGGAGGATGACTAGAGGATGGGCTAGCCCACTGTGTATAGAGAAGGAGTTTGGCAGATGGAAGCTACTGAGGTCAAGGTCTCTACGTGCCTTGAATTGACACTCTGATTGTTAATATAAGCTGAAGCCTATAACAGTGCATCTATTTTCTTCTCATTTTCAGATGGATTAATAGATAGACAGGAAGATAATAGATAGACAGACAAGACATCTATTGTATGTGCAAATCCCATCATCATTTTGGTGTAATTTTTGTCTTACACACTATAAAACTGAGTAGTAATTTTTTAGCCCTGATTGGTTTGAAGACAAATCTTGAAAGCAGACTCTACTTGTTAGAAAATCAAAGACTTGAGGAATATCAGAAAATAATTTTACCCCTTCTGCAGAATGAGATGTATAATTTTCAATAGCTCATAGTGCTGTCATACAAATGTTTGAGAAGTGTAAACTTATAATGATCAGTGAGAAAAAGAGAAATACCTTCCATTGAAAAGATACTGCCATTCCAGAGCACTGTTGATCATCTTTATCAGATACAAGACATTCTGTCAAAATGTTGCTGTCTCTACCGAATATTTTTCAAAGTACTTGGTGCTTTTATTCATGTGTCTACTTAAATTGTCTCCAGTCTTTAGTCAAGGGATGGATGATCTGTTGGTGGATAGCAGTGGAAAAAGACATACAAACACCAACTATTATTATGATTTTTTTTTTAAACTTGGATCAATTTGACATGCACAACTGTCATGTCATTTGGCAAATATTGGTACATCTAACTTACCCCTTTATAATGGAGAATATTATTGCACTTACTAAGACAAAATTCTCATTTATATCCTGAAACAAAGGTGAGCTGACAAAGTGTCACCAAGAAAAGACAATGATAAAATTATAAAATAAAGATAATTAGATCTGGCAGCACATGAAATGAAATAAAGAATTACAAAATAAATCAGGATGATAGGAAAAACTGGAGTTCATCTAGAACTGTAGGAGTAGTGTTTAGTGCTAGCTAAATGTTAGTCAATTTGATGATAGTGGAAAACAAATGACAGATTTAATTAATTAAGGAATGAATTAACAAAGGTGCTTGACTTGAAAAACAAGATAATTACTTATCAGAATCTATTTTGAGAGAGTATTTTAGAAAAGGATTTAGATAAATGCAAAAACAATAACAGGAAAAAATTTCTATGTGATTTCCTTAGTTTAAGAAAACCTAAAACTAAAGGATCAAAACATGAAGAAATTTCATCTTGCAAGATAATAATTATAAAGAAGAAGAGAGTCTGTCTTTTCCATCTACTGGAAAGAAACAAGGAACTCTCTTAATATGCAGTACAGGATATAAAGGTGTCAGGACTCCATTTCCCCACTTTCACAGCTACATAGGTAATTAAAATATTGGGATAAGATAAAGATTAAAAAATTAAATAAGTTCATATAAGAAGTTAATGTTTCTTATAACCCTATTCAATTAAGAAGTGAATTATATGAATTATATGGATTAGAAGAAAGAAATTCAAAAATGGCTATTTATAAATGTACTTATAGTGAGCTATATTTTCCTGAATTTCAGCTGTCTAGAAGGTAATACTGTAAGAGAATTGCATGAAACTTCTTGAGGCTAAGTGAAAAAAAAAAAAAAAAGAAAAAAAGAAAAAAGAATCTATGTTTAAAAGGGCTAAATTAACTTCAGAATTGAACTTTTTTGTTTCCGTTACCTAAAGAAAACTGCTTCTTTTTGTTTTTTCGTTGTTTTTCTCTCTTTGTTTATTTTAATTTCAGTATTTGTTAGTTTGCAGATTAATATTATAGAACAAATGGAAGACAAAGTAATTTTAAAATTTGTGTTCAACTTCTCAGACATTTTAAACTGGTAAGTTTAGAAATATCTTTCTTTGGGCTTGATAACGGGATCCTGCTTTTCAGTAGACCCATTGAAAATGAGTATCCATAAAATAAGACCACACTGTAATTGCAACTTCTTTTCTGAGGTTTGTTTTGGCTAATCATATGTATCTAATTGGTGCTTCCACGATCCCTAATGTTTAATTTATATTGTTTATTTGAAAGCACAGTATTAAAAACTGCTTTTTTAGTTTATGTTACTATTCTGATATGAAGTACTTTTCTTAATCAGGCACAAGAGCAATGTCTCTATATTTTATTTCTAATAGCCCAATTTTCCAAGGAAATGCAGGGTGGATGACAGTGTTCTGATTGCACGGCAATTTTAATTCATTTGAAAAGATTCTTTGATACTGTTTTCTTTCTAAAAAATTATTGCAAACTCAATGAAGGTAGGCCCTAAAAATTTATAACTATATATCAAGACCTACTGTAATTCCAGATCTTTACTGAAGTCGAGTAAAATGTTCTGCGTAACTGCCGCCTACTGAATTGGCAGTTCAGTCAAGACCACTTTAGACATTCAAATTACATATTAAATATTTGAATCTTAGCCAGTGTCCCCAAGCAACTCATAGAAGTCATAATTGGGAGATAAGATTAAATAAACAAATTTTTCACAGATGAAACCATGTTTCTACTCTTTTTATTCAGGTGTTCATCCTCCTTAAGAAAAATATCAGCAACTCTTGGGAAAAAAAATGATTAAATGACTTTTAATAAAACTACATTAATTTGCTCATACTAGTTTAAGGGTTTTTTAATTTAAAACTTTTTTCCACATATATAATTTTTTTTTACCTTACTGTGATAAAGAAAAATACAGTTAAAATCTTAGCCATAATATTTGAATGAAAAAATTTTAAAGAGAGGATATACAATGGGCAGTTGGATAAAAGGATAAAGGAGCTGTCTTTGTACCTCTGATACAGCAAAAGAATTTCATAGCTTGATTTGCATTATGATGGGGCAATATGAGAGAAGAAGTATTTTGTTTTCTATCAGATGGGAATGACCTCTTAAGGAAAGCAAAATTCATTTGCCACAGGTTTCAGCCTGAAAACATTTATTTTAATTATGATTATGAGGAAACATAGAGCTAGGAGTTCATCGTCAATTCAATCAATGACCAGATAGTTGATTTGTCCAAGCTGCTACCAGAATTGAGCAAGCAGGAACTCAGTCACACCAAGGCAAGTCTGAGAGTCTTCTGAGACTCAGTTCTCTATGTCAGTGAAGTCTTTAAATAGTAGCTGGAAACAACATATTTACTCAGTCATGCCTTGAAATGCTGTTTGATATTAATGGCTAACCAGAATTGATGCTTGCTGATCATTGTAGGTGTAGAAGAAGAGATTAAAGGCTATCCTTCCCCTGATAAGTCACAGCTGTACTAATTAAAAAAGAATATCCTTGTCCTTAATGGGTCTCACCTGTGACTAATAAAATAAGTGAGATAAAAGGGGTGGGTTGGGTGCTCAAGGGGGGCTTGGAGGCAGAGGATCTGGAGGAGGTAAAAGAGCCATGAGGGCTTGATGGTGTGAAGGAATGCTGTGAGGTCCGTCTAGGTTTGCGGTTAGACCATGGGTATGTGCAGTCAGTTGAATGAGGTGAAAGCTTGCGGTCAGAGTCTGCAAACCAATACTTGCAGTCATATTCCAGCAAGAAATAACCTGTCTTCAGTCTGCTGAGGAAACCTGTGGTGGGAGTTTGCTGCAGTCAAACCCTGTGATTAGTTGGAGTCAGGATGGGTAATCTGTAATAGGAATAAACTGGCACCTTTTTGGTTGGTAGATGAGAGTCTGTGTCTTGGCTCTTTTCTACCCCTAATGAAAGTTGTGCTGCAACAGATAATAGAAGCAACTGTCAAACCTAGAGAGTGAGAGTATGGGACCATTTCTTTTAATACTGCTAGTATTTCTATGTCTGGTGTTATTTATAAGCATCTGTAGGTCTCTTACTTTCATTCTATGTCTGTCCAGACACATTTACTAAAGAGACTTACATTTACCTAACTAAAATAAGAGTGTCCCAAGCTCCATAAATACTTTAGATATTTTACTATTTCAGTGAAAATTTCATTATTAAAAAATAAGTATGAACATGAAAAATAAGAATGAACATTCCTCATGATTTTTGGTAAATGTGAATCACCTGGAGAGTACAGGACAGTGGGATAGAGTTTAAATGACCTGCCCACATCCTCTAGAACTATCAGATTGGTGACTTTCACAAATGCAAAATTTCATCAGAGGGGGAAAAAGTAAGTAAGCAAGAAAAAAAACAAGAATTTATTTTCTGTTTTGCAGGATACTGTTGAACAAACAAAATATATTCAATGTTAAAAAAAAAAAAAGTAGTAGCTATATATTTATGGTAAATATTCTTTGGATGTCAGGTTTTTTTAGGGGAGTGGGTTTTTATTTTTGCTATAAAGTATGCAGAAATAATAATTCTTTAATAGGAAAAAATCATCTGGCATTACTTTTAGATGCATATAATTCTAATTAGGAAACAGTGTGAGACATCCAGGAAAAAAATTACAGGAATGCTCTAAGCCATAAATATATACATGCATATTTGCTTTTTGTCACTTGAGAAAAGACCTATGTGAATGTGGTATGATTCAGGGGGATATCTTTAAAGTTTCAGAGAAAACAGCTATAAGCTAATTATCCATGAGTGACTGAGGAAGCCAGGCTGTTATTGTTCATGATGAAAAGGTCTACTCAATAAGTAACTTTTTATTTACCTGCTAGGGCAGGTTGCCTGCCCTAGTAAGTAACTTGGTATATAAAAAACATATCAGGTTGAGTTTGCAGACTTTTAATGTTATCTCTCTGAATTTTGATTAATCTCTAAGAGCAACACAAGGTATTTTTAAACCAGTATTCATTATTATTGAGGGAATGTTATCCTCTTCACTTTTATTGAGTAGAAGCTCTTTTTTATAGCAATAAATTGAACACTGAAAGTGGATTGAAGTATTTAAGACAACTGAATTTTAACTTATAATATCAACTCAAACTTACTTGTTGCTTAAACAAAGAAATGGAAAATATTCAGATGTCTAATAAGCTTCCTGTTCTTAGAGCAGTAAGGCTCTTCCATCAAATATTGAGACATCTCTTAGTGCAGAAATGAGGTTTATCAGTGCCTTAGCCAGTACCTGTGCCTTATAACTACAGGTTCCAGACCTCACTCATGATTGCCCTTGTTCTTTTTCCTTTGAGTTTTCAACCTGTTTTTGGATTCAGTAATACAGACTAAACATGAAACACTGCCAGCATGGATTTCTTTGTTGAAAATAAAAAAAGGATGTGAATCCAATCTGACAGGAATAAATTTAATCCATTTTTCCCACTACCTGGATCAAGGTTTTAATTACTGTATTATTAAATGCATGTGCTGTTGTCTTTTGTCAGCAAGTCCAGAGAGTTCATTGTGTATATCCAAAAGTATTGGTACAACCTTTGATTCAATGAATAGTTTTAGTTTTTGAATCACTGCTTCTGAGACTTTAATCTTTCAGGGTTGCATAGTAAAGCTGACAGATTTCATCCGCCCCTTTTCCAAAAGAATAATAATGGTTCAAAACCTAAAATAAGATACCTTGTATGGTTAAAAGCAGAAGAATGGAGAGGAGATAGGCCTAAGAGATCACTACAGTGATAACCCAGACATGGCTTATAATGGCCCTTAATGCTTTAAGCTTAATATTTTACTTTGTAGAATATTGTTATTTATGTTGTTATTGTCTGTTTAATACAGACTTCAAAACCTCATTGAATTCACCATTAAGTATACAACCTTTTCTTGAGTTACAGCATCTAAGTAAAAAATCAAGTGTGAATTTAAACTTCAAGTATTAGAGAAATTAGAGTTCTTTGTTGGTTCTGTTTTTATTTTGTAGAGTTTAAGTATGTATAGCACACAGCATTCTAGTCTGATAGAAGGATAAGACACACTTTTCAACAAAGCATTGGAAATATCTTGCAGGAAGTAAATCTTCATGAATCCTTAACTACTACCATTTATTTGTCATTGTTGTAAATCAAATGAATCCGTGGCAGTTTTGATGATTACGGACTTTTTTTGCCATTTATATGAACATCTTAACTATATGAGATTTTGAATTTTTGGTTTAATATTGCCAAAAAGGTACACAGAATTTATCCTGTACAAACCTACTATAATAGCAGATTTCTGTTCTTAATAATAAAACAATTTCACAAATATTTAGAAAAATGCTCCATTTCAACCAAGGTAAATGAAAAAAAATAGCATTTTCATATTTTGTAAAAAGTTTGGGTATTTTTTTCCAAACTTGATTGAAATTTGGGGGGGCATACGTTTTCCTATGTTCAACAACACAAATTAGCTAATCCAGAGAACACAGTATATTATGACAGTTTTCACTGTTAATTTAATATGTCAAGTGTTTTGGATTAGCCTGTATCCATTTCCATTTAAGTCAGTACAAATCTAAACTGCATTTATATGTTCAGAAATGTTAGCTTTGATCTGATAACCTGTTCACTTGAAGGAGAAAACTTGCAGTCCAAACTCCTGTTGCTGATGTACACTGCATATAAACTACAAGAGTGCAGAGATGAAAAGTAGTCCTGTAGCATTGACAGATCTTGGAGGTAAATAAAACATGATTTCCATAGGTATGCATAAAAAGGAGAGGAGGAACAGGGCAGAGAGAATAAGATGTCAATCTCAGGTTTAAATTGACATGTTTGATCATCAGGGAAAAGTTTACATATTTCATTGCATGTTAAATTATTGCCAAAAGGAGTATTTCTTCGATTTGACTAATTTGTAAACTTTTAACAAGTTGAAATCAAACCCTAGAAGCTACACTTCCAGCTGAAAAGCTGCTCTGTTTGCTCTACATTAGATTGCCACCTACTCTTGGGTGTGGTTTTATGTTGTTTACACCTTTCAAAGGTTGCAAATTTTGTTATTATGAACATATCTTTCACCACTGAAGCAGAAAATAGAAGCTTCATGCAAGCAAAAAAACGAAAGAAAGGCATTCTTCAGCAGCACTTTTGTTGCTTTTGCAATAGAAATGCAAGCACACATAAGGCACAATAGAACAAACCAGAAAAGCTCTTAATCTAGTCCATAATTCATTGCCACAATCAAAATACTTATTTCTTTTATAAGCGATTGCTAGCCCTATTCGCAGTTGACTACTATTTTATGGAGGCAATTACAGAGGCACAAGGACAGACTGAGATTGAAAAGAAAATTTTTACACCTAAACCCTAAAGTACATTTAATTACCAAAAATGAGAGGTAAGAAATTTGAGGTGTTATTACTGTTTGTTATATAGAAAGTTATTAAATCCTAGGTTTACAAAGTTGGGTTTTTTAAGATAAATTGATTGCTCACTACATTAATAGAATGACTTTTGATTTCCTGAATAGGGAATTCAGAAAAGGGCTTTTATGCTAAATACTTATATATTTTCAGACTAAATAGCTCTGGAATGCAAATGTAATTCTAAAAATTGCAAAACAGCTACCTGCACCATCATCCTGCATATTTATTAATGGATCTGTAAAGAAACATACCATAGTGAAGTTATATTTGTATAGTACTATCTTAAAGTTCTATTGGCAATTTAAATTGCCTTAACTAGAATGTTAAAATTGCTTGAACTTTGTTCTTCTCCATACAATAGTGAATAAAGATTCATTTATGCTAGATTATTTCTGTGCACATGTTAACTTCTTGTGCAAAGGAAAAAGCCAGAAATATTTTAACTAATTTTTTTAAATAGGAGCTGCCAACATATTTCTTAACATCAGAATGCAATTGTATTTTGTTGGTCAGTCTACCACAAGAAATCTTCGTGGCATATAGAGTGAGCTGGTTGAGTATCCCCTAACATTCTGCAACTTCTGCCTGTCTCCTCAGTGAAGATGAAGGTTACATCATACAAAGTGATAAAGCCATTTTCAAGACAGTACAAAATCGGGTTTTAAATTGATCAGAAAAAATATGGGTGAATAATGTGAACAAAAAATAATATAGCAATATTTTCTAAAGCTACATTTCCTCTTAGCAGTTAGTCTTCTTTAGGCATGCCTTTAGATAGGAATGAACTGTCAGATGTGACTGCCTGACAATAAAAAGTTGTAATAAAAAGCACTTTATTGTTTTTTTGTGGGGTTTTTTTAATTCACTACTGACTTTACTGATGTCTCTTATGAATTTTAATTGTTTATTGCATTTTAATTGGAATTCCAGAAATATATCTAGGAATATATTTAGAATAAAATACTCACTGCTGTAAGGCTGGAAGCTCAATATTAGGAAGCAGGCAAACTTGGTTTAATCTGGGAAAATAAACCAATGATTTGAATCTTACTGCTCTTGCAAGTTATTGATTCAAGCTTAATTACATTTTAACTACTGCCATTCAACTCAGATATCATCTTTACTGTATTCATATACTGAGAGAAGATCATTCCTCTTGCTTGGAAGCATCGAATTTTGAAAGTCATTATTAGCACCACTCAAACATGAGCAAAAAATAAAAATGTGTCTCTCTGTGATATTTTAATCTTTTTAGGCTCTTGGCTTAGATTCTTGGGCTGCTTTTAAGTTATTAGGTTGCTACTGCAAGCAGCCTTAATTCCAGTGAAGTACTGGCTGAAAAACCTGAACACAGTGCAAACACACTGAGAAGCCCATGTGCATATTTTTCACCACTGAAACAGAAAATAGAAGCTTCATGCAATCAAAGGCTGATGACAAGCCTTTCATTGATAATAATGAAAACAATCAACATAAAACACTTGAGATATGCATTATTGGATTTTCTTTTCTGACTTTGATGCTAATTCTTTCAAAAGTTACAATTTTTTCTCCAATGTTTTAAGATAGCCAAAGAAAACAAACAAACCAAAAAAAAAAAAAAAAAACCCAACAAAAAAACCTGAAAATGATCCAAAGCAAATAAAAATCAATCACATGAGGAAAAAACCCCATACAATGTTTCTGATCCAAGTTATGCTGTAATTAATTGGACCTCAGGTTGACTTCTGCTATGCCTGCACAGTTCTCTTGCCTAAAAATAACAGAAACATTTGTGTTTTGATTTCTGAATTCCTCAGTGGAAAAAGGAAGAATGTGTTATATACTACCCCACTTGTCTGCAAAATATGGACTAGCCTGATGACAAATGGAATCAGGAATAAAGAGACGAATCATTGTTACTATTTTCTTCTCTAGTTTTTTTCCTTTTTTTCCTCCTTTTCCTTCCACCCTCCCTTCCTTAGAGTATCTCTTGGCAGTGGCAATAGGGATGAAGTTCATTTCACATATCTTAACTCATCTAGCATAAATCATTCTATTCTTCCCTGAAATCAATGAAGAAGTGGTGACACCTCTGCAGGTGAGTCATTGCACCTTTCCAGCAGCTTATCTTCATACCAGATGAATCACCTTCCTGATTTCCTCTTTTAAGGGACTACAGAAAATTCTGCTCCAACTTCTCTTTTGTATCAAAAGTATTTCTATTTAGATCATATAAGCCCTAGCAAAGCACAGAATTTCTTAGTGATTTTTCTACCATACAAAGTTATTTACTCTTGTGCTTTGCTGCTTAAAAGTTACATGGATTAGACAATATCTTTAGTTTGATTATTTAAGATAGGTTTATTACAGATGCTATGCTCTGTTTCATCTTGATATAGAAAATCAACTTCATCTTATTTCAGCAGAAATCATACAAAATAGCAGAAGACAAGTTCACTAAGAAATAAGCAATGCAAACACAGAATTTACTTTTGTACTTAAAATGATACGTACCTGTCAAAATTTAACTCTACTTTTTTGGTAATATTCACGAGATATGGTTAATTCTTAGGATTCATCCTTTCCTTAGTAAATGCCTACTAAAAGAAATTACTTGGTAGCTTATGAAATGGATGATTTTATAAATGGAAATTTGGTAAATATAAAACCAAAATAAAAATGTTATGGTTTTTGCATATTAGACATGAATTCATTAAAGATGAAAGAGATAAGTAATTCAGAATCAGTCTTGAAACATCTTATTACTTTGTGTGCTGATAAATTGTTTGAAATACTCTGATTGGAATTGCTGGTGTTTTCCATCCTTAATCCAGGGCTTTTTAATTTCATTATAGTCCTGTCAGCCTGTCCAGGTACCCTTTTTGCCACTCCACTCCCAAGTTTGGAATAATTTTTAAATTTTATTTTAAATATTCCCAGCATAGGAAGGGCATAGACCTTTTGGAGCAAATCTAGAGGAGGGATTAAAGGGAGGAAACACTTCTCCTATGAGGAAAAGCTGAGAGAATTGGGACTGTTCCGCAGGGAGAAGAGGTTTTAGGGTGATTCTATTACAACCCAAAGGGGGCCTACAAGATTAGATATTGGGAAGAAATTCTTTCCTGTGAGGGCAGTGGGGCACAGGAATAAATTGTCCAGAGAAGTTGTGGGTGCCCAGTCCCTGGAAGTGTTCAATGCCAGCCTGGATGGGACTTTGAGCAACCAGGTTTCATGGGAGGTGTCCTTGCCTGCAGCAGATGGAATGGAACTGGTTGATCTTTAACATCCCTTTCAGCCCAAACTATTCTATTCTTTTCTATTTCTATAGTTCAGAAAAGGAAAAGGTTGAAGACAATAAGAATGGTAACAATCTCAAGAATACGGTTGATTTGGATTTTTGCAGGTTTTTATTATTTCTTTATACTATAAACGATTCTGGGATTTATTTACTTGTTTCATATTAATTAAAGTTTTATATTGCGGCTTAATGTACAATTACATTAACGGACTTTAAATACCCAGCTAGACTGTTTGATACTTTATCAACAAAAATGTTGTAAAGTATGTCTGAATCATATACTTGATTTAAAGTATAAAAGAGGTGTAAACAGAATATACATGTGCTCCTCTAAAAACAAATTAACAAAATAAATAAATAAAAGAAAACAAATCAAAATTTATTTTAACGTATTTTTAGAAAAAGTTCCAGAAAAGACTAAATCTTGTTTAATTTATCCCAACTATAAAGAACTTGCATTATGATGTTTTGCATGCCTACAGTCACACCTCTGATAGCATATTATAAATTCTAAAAATACAGGCTTCCAGTTAATACTTTTTCTGGAGCAAAGAGAGAAGTTTGATAAGAATGGGTTTTATTAGATTTTTGATCAAATTAAGTCTTTAAATTCTTTAAAAGAAATACGGCAAAGCAGTCCTGTGATTGTGACAGATATTAGAAATAAGCAAGACAAAGATATAATAGCTGTTTGCAAACTCAATTAACTCTGTCTCCTCTTTAACGTCATAGATTTTATTTTTGTCCTATCTTTTATTTCATGTACTAATGTCTTCTCAAACCTTGTGTCATTCACTAGTCTTCATTTAATATTTCTGATGAGACAGCTCAAATCATTAATTCCATTTTAGCAGCAATTCCAATAGTCTATTTTAATTCATATAGTCCCACCATTATTAGTAAAGACTAAAGAAAACATTGAAAATCCCCTTGAAAATATGATTTTTAAAATAATTACTCCAAAATTTTGTTTTAATTATTAAATGTTTATGATTATCTTTTAATATGTGTTCTGGACAAATTTTATTCATGAAAGACTGCAAAAAGGCCTCAGATGAGAAAATTTCAGTGCTCTTTTTTCATGCATTTTGATACAGACAAGAATTCATATTGTAGAAAATAAAATGTCCTGCTTCTTGTCAGTGAAAGCTAGAATAGGTATCTGCTAAAACTTTACGCAAAGAAATTTAAAACCTATTCTGACCTAGTGGCCAAATAACACAGAACAACTTTTCCTGTGCAGCAGTACCCTCTGATTTACATCTGCAGGTAACAGTGCTTAGAGACAAGGACAGCACCAGGGAGATTCATGGGGGGAAAAAAGGTTCTTTGGACATGCTACTTTTCTATGAAAATTGTCATTGGGGTGCTTCATGAAGGCCTAGGAAGTTCAGATCAGATTTACAGCCGCCAATTCCTCTCTTCATACAAGGATAGTTCTTTAATATTTCATAGGACGATATTTGTTCAGCTGGGGCTGCATAGAGATTTTGCCAAAACATTGCCCTCAATTTCATCTCTTTAATTATCTAGGGTAGATTTTTCTCGCTAAAAAATTTGATGACATTCTCATCTCATAGGTCTGATGTGTTTGATTTCCCTAGATACACAATGAGCTAGTGTTCTTAGTTTCCTAGTGAAATAATATTTTGTATAAACAATGAAACTAAATTCAAACATTAAATATTGAAATCTGGACAGCAGTTAGACACCTCCCAACCTTGAGATATTTTTCCCCTCTGTCATATTTCCAGATAAACAAAATTTCTATCTTTCAGGTTATCAAACGCATAATTAGATCAAAAGTAAACAAATCTGATATGAATATTGGACATTTATCTTGTCCTGGAAATCCTTACCACAACAACAACAACAAAAAATCTAGACTAAAAAGGGAAATATACCATTTGAAGAAGAATCAATTCAGGTAAAGAAAAAAAAATGGTGCATGAAGAAAAAACATGTACATCTTCTTGTACTTTATACTTCCACTTTTTTTTTAACTTAAAAATAGGATAAGGAGGTGGAATAAAGGGGAATAATATTATTACTTTGCACAGTTTTCTCTTGAATTGTACATCTGTATCAGATGCAGAGTCACTATTGCCCTAAGAGTTTCAGACTTGATTGAAGACAAAACACCTTCTCCCAGTTCTCTTCTGTCCAGGCTCCACTTCAGTCCTGATCCCGATACCACATATAAGCAGCCCAGGGAAATCGGGGGCTGTGGTCAGAACATAACTGCTCCTGTCTGCCATTCCTTATTCCTCCTAGCTGTCCCCAACTCCATCATGTGTTCTTCCCACCTGCTGCAATGTGGGGGTTGAGGGGACCTTCATGGGCTGCAGTGTGTGCATCTGCTGTGACGTTGCCCTGCAGCCAATTTTTGCTTCTGCATAATATGTATTTTTTTCACAGTTCTCTCTCATATTTACGCTTTCCTAAATATGTTTTCAAAGAAGTAACATCATCATGATTGACAGGCTCAGCTCTGCCCTGCATCGAGTCTGGCTCGAGGTGGCTCTCTCTGTCCAAAAGTATAAATTGGGAGAGGATTGGCTGGAGAGCAGCCCTGCAGAAAGGGATCTGGCAGTGTTATTGGCAGCAGGATCAGTGTGAGTCTGCTGCGTGTCCTGGCATCCAAGAGGTCAAACCACATCCTCGGGTTGCTGCATTAAAAGCAGCATCACCAGCCTGTAAAAAGTGGTGGCTGTCCCTCTGTGATCTCATTTCTGTGGCCTCACCTCGACTGCTTTATGCAACTCTGTGCCCCAAGATTTAGGAAGCATATGAAGTTCCTTGAATGAGGCCAGGGTAGGGCAGTAAAAATGGTAAAAGGGATGGAAAAAATATCCCATGAGGAGCAGCTGGAGACTTTGGACTTGTCTGCTTTGGAAAGAGCAAGTCTGAGGGGAGACCTCATTGACCTCTACAGCTTCCTGAGGAGGTGAAGTGGAAAGGGAGGTGTTGATCTCTTCTCTCTGGGATCCAGTGATAGGACACGTGAGAATGGTTCAAAGCTGCACCAGGGGAGATTGAGGCTGGACAGTAGTGTGAATTTCTTAACAGAGAGGTTGGTAAAGCAATGGTACAGGCCTCCTAGAGGGCTGATCAATGTCTGACACCTGCAGGTGTTTAAGAGGCATTTGGACAACATGCTTTAACTTTTGGTAAGCCATGAAGAGGTCAGGCAATTAGGCTAGATTATCGTTGTAGGTCCCTTCCACCTGAAAACCTCCTCTCCTCTCCTCTCCTCTCCTCTCCTCTCCTC
>WBND01000663.1:425415-454697 GCA_013398595.1 Tychaedon coryphoeus | reverse complement strand
AACTCTATCTTCACTATCAAAACCTTGCCACCTGAGCCCAGTGCAGAAATATAAAAACTATAAAATCTAGACTTACAATGACAAGACGAATTCTGTTTCACTGTGGTGTTACTCAACACAGTAAGGAACTATTTTGGCAAAATGTTCAGACACCACTCAGATTAGCTGTGTTCTGCAAGCTTAAGTCACTGCAAAGGAATTATTAGAACAGCTAGAAAACTACCTAGAGATAAAGGATAAAGATAGGATAATTAGTCTATCTTAAGCACTTTTTAAATGCATTCCATTTTCACAATGAATAATCCTGTGAAACAGCCTCATTATAATAGAGCCCATTCTTTAAAAAACAGGTGCTTAAAAGCCAGAGCACTTGAAACTCCTGATGTAACTAGAAGCAAATAGCTGAGGAATCATAGTATTATGCTTTGAAAAAGAAACAGACTAAACCAGGATGAAAAAAAATTTAATTAAAATAACCTCTCAGGTGAGGGGAGCAGACAAAGAAATTGAATTTTGGGAGGTTGTTACTAATAAAAGGTGAATAACAAGTCATATTTTGGCTATACCAACTTTTAAATCTTATTATTCATATCCTGCTATAGTCAAAGTTTCAGAGGCATGATTCTTACTGTAGACTTTGAATTTAAAATATGAAATGTTATCAAAAACTTTTCATACAGCATCTGCTTTAGAATCAGTGGTTGAAGAGGTGAATTGTAGGAAGTGGACAAGCAAGTCTTTCAGGTAAATGTACTGTAAGAATTTTGGGAGAATTACGAAATAAAATTCATGAAAAACTGAAAGTATAAATTCCACTAGAAAACTGCTAAATCTCTAGACTAAGATGTGTCAGGACTCAGCCTTTAACTGGTCCATAATGGAAAGAATTATGAGAACAATGAGTCTAATTGATTAATATTATGCTACTATGATAACTCATTTATAATAATTCTAGGTATTTCACTTCATTATTCACTTCGGAACATTTATTTTGTGCTCATTTATGAGACAGATATAAGCATATCATTTGTTGGACAGCTCAATTATACAAGAATTTCATTCTCCTTTTAAAATGCTGTCTGAAAATTCGTAATTGCAACAAAAAACTGGTAGTATCTGTCAGGTATCTAATATGAATATACAACCACTACTTGCAGAAGTTAGAAATTCTGGCACACTATTACTGGTAGAATAAAAGACTTCAGAGTAAACTTTCTCTGAAATCTGTTGACAAGTAAGTATATTGTAGGAGGCATAATTGAACATAAACTTTATTATTTGTTAAAATATGTGAATAGATGGATCACTTATTGCTGTCCCTTTCCTTTTTTTGAATGAGGACACAAAGAACAGAAGTTGAAGCTGAAGCTGTGTGGGATGTCTTACAGATATGTGACATGTATGTATACAGATGAAATGCTTTAAGAGATGAAAGACTCATTAGACCAAACAAGTAAGATGGAGTGAATTAGAAGTTAAATATGGGAAACTCCTTCAGAAATAACCTTGTACTCTGAGCCTTATTTGCATAGGCTGAATTTGGCTTCCAGGTGGCTAAAGGGTGAATTCAAGACAATGTACCTGTGCCTAGTATTATGGCGTAGAGGGCTATTTAGAAGACATTTGTATATGCGTGTAATTGGTCACTTCATACTTGGTAATTTATGAGATAAATTATTTTGAAAACTTCTTGTCATCCAACCACTAATAAGAAGTTATATTTCTTTTAAAATAGAACAGGAAAAACAAAATCTGTTCCACAATTATTTTAATTTTCACTGCCATAAGCACAGTGAAAGATCTCTTCCTAACGCTCCTTTTACTATATGAATATTGGTTTTTACTTCCTCTTCCATTTCTCCTTCTTCCCTTCCAATCTGTTCCACTTATAGTGAACTTCATTCACATATACCACTAGAACTGGATACACATAGCCTATGCAATCTTTATCAGTTCAAAAAGTTAGGCTGAAACTTTTACTTTTAATATTAAATATTAAGTGAATAATTTTAAAGTAAGATTTAAAGCTGAACACCAAACAATTGTGTGAGGAATAATGAAGAGAGCAAAAGATTATTTTTTTTTACACAAGCACTTGACAAAATGATGGAAATTGAAGCATGCAGACACTATGGAAGTATTAATTGTTCATCTCATTCAAATAATGGGTCTCCATATGAAACATGAAATTTTTCACTGATACAGTCAGTTTTGCTTTATGTGGTATAAATCTGTGCATATACAGTAATTTATTCCATTACCTTCACGATTTTTAATCATACTTAGTCATACACCGAATTCTTTCTCTGGACCAATGAAATACATTGCAGTCTTTGATGACAATTCCAGTGTCATCTTTTGGACCATATGTGGCAAAAAGTAATCTGAGTTTCCTTTTTTTTTCCATACAAGAACATCATAAAATTTCTCTTTTTATAACATTTATTTTCGTACAAAATAAATACCTTGTTTCTTGGTCTAAAATTATTTGGTTTTAACATGTAACTAAGTATTTTTTAAAACTGTTTTTTCAGCTAATTGACAAATTTATCAATCTTACAGAAACACATGACAGATTTTATTACTTGTGGGTGCCAAAGAATATAAGGTATTCTTAATTCTATATACCTCTAGAATTTAAATACACAAACGCACATAACTTTTGTATTGTTTTGAATTTGGAATCATTAGTGGCAAGTCTCAGAGGTATGGCATAATAAAAAGAAAGACTGAATATTTATTTTGTATTTTAACTTTTTCTTGAAATGAAAACTATTTTATAGTGAGTTTTTATTACGCATCTTATGTTACGCATTTCTTAACATTAAAGAATGTGTAGGAGATACAAATGGCTATGTGAAAGTCTTTCCTGCAGATCCTACATCCACTGAAAGCCTGAGTAAGTAAACAATCTTTAGGGTGTTTCTGCAGGTCAAGAAATCTGATCTTTATTGAATTAGTTCTAGAATGGTAAGATAATAAAAAGCGATGTCTGCTAAAAAACTGTGACATTGAAAGCAAAGGCTCACTAATTCTGTCAGTAAATATACTATTTATAAGATTTCATTTTGTTAATGCATGCCAGGGTTATTTCACTAGACGTGCTAAAGGGAAATTTCAATTATTATCTGATCATTTGAATGTTGAATTTTACTATGTTTTAATTTTAATGACGTATTCAAGGAAAAGGTTAGTGCAATTTTTTCCCTTGGTGTTATCAATCCGGATGCTTTCTGCTTCTTTAATCAAAATTATAAAAGTCAAGATTTCCCACCTTTATTGAAGCAATTAATCAATATTTTTTTAAGGAAATGTGTGAGTTGGCTGATTTTTTTTCTCATTTATTTGGGTTATTAATTTCAGAATGCACGTGAAATGTAGATGCTCTTTACTGTCTATGATTAACCTTCTTTTATTGGAAAAAAAAAAAAGAAAACATCACATTTAGCACACTGAGCTCAAAAAAGTTCTGCAGAGAAGGTGGAGACACTTTCTCTCCAGTGGTGACCAGTGACAGGACCAGAGGCAATGGGCACAAACTGAAATATGAAATACTATCTTAAACATCAGGAAACACTTTTTTATTGTGATGATGATTGAGCATGGGAACAGTGTGCCCCAAGAGGATGTGCAGCCTCCACCGTTTGGCAGCTTGCCCAAGGTGGCCATGTTTGCACAGGGGGATTGAACAAGATGACCTCCAGAATTTCCTCCCAACCTTGACTGGTCTGTGATCCTGAAAATTCACACACAATGGAAGTAGGTGCTTTATGAATGTACTTTAACTCTGATGTTTTGATTTCCAGAACAGGAGAGGATTTTGCATATTGAAAGGGGAAGGGAATGGGAGATTGAAGCAGAAGGGAAAGGGAAAGAGGGATAGAAGAGCAGGGAAAGGAAATCCACCATCATATAACAAAATGAGTCTTAGGAAATATCTAATGCTTATGGTGCTGAAAACTTGAACGTAGAACAGATTTTGGGTTTCCTGTCTTAATTTTAAAGAAATGTAACTTCTCAGTAGTTGTTGACTGACAAGAAGTTTTTAGAAATGTTAATTTCTATATATTTATACATATATGTTTCTGTGTATAGATATGTACATCCATGTATATATAGTATATAAATGCACATATTCATTTACATATATAAATACTCTTAAGGAGAACTCTTACTGTTTTCTAAAGTTTTTTTCAGAATTAAAACTCCCAGCTTTTAAAAAAAATCCTAACATTCCATAGATGACCTGCTAAAACTTAATACACTTAGTATCTGAATCTGAAAGACAATTTATGTCTTCTCATGTCAATTTTTGGAAAACCTTTAGTCCAATCATAATAATTTCACTTTGGAATAGTTTTGTGCTCTGATGCTGAATTTGTAGGACATTATAGAAATGTTCAGCAAAATCCTAAAGACTGTAAATGATGTACTGTACTCAGGTATAATTATCTGATACAGGATCTCTTAGATCTTTTGAAGAACTAATTCATTAGCTGTGTACAAGTAAGCACTTATTAATCTTTAAATCACTGATTTTTTTATTAGTTAAATTGAGAAAATTGTGCAAGTTTGCAGCCTATATTTGCATGAAACCTTTGTTTTCAAACAATGAACTCAGGCAGTGAAGCAAATGAAAGAAACAATCTTGACGTTCATCAGCCTGTATTCTCCACAAATAGTTTAATGTTTGGGAAAATAACATCAATCCTGAAATACTGGATGTTTCAAAAGAAGAAAGCATGTTCTGCTGCATAGACAAGGGAATAAGCTATTTCTTGTAAAACTAGAACTTACTAAGGCAAAGAAGACAAGTGCAGCAGATGCTGGAAAGAAGGAAACAGAGATGGAGCCTGATCTGCAGCTCATGTGAAGTCCTCAGGCACTCCTTTATCTTGGAGTTGATGTTGCAGATGCCTTAAAAAGGAGTAGTAATAGACAACATCCTCTCTGTCTCTATACTATATATAGTACAAAATATTTATTTTCTCAATATAATTTAATGAGAAGTTATTGACAACATTTTCAGGATTATTGTAAAATTGTCAACTCTCTGAGTGTGAGATACACACTTGCACAAATTGAGAAAGATAAGCACCTATTTTCCCTCTATTTTCAAGCATTTATCAACATCAAGTCACACTCAAGACTGTTGGATTGTTATCTTTAAGAAATTAATTATTGTTTCCTAGATATTATTATTATTTTCCTCTCCTCTTAGAAGTCTAAAAATAACAGAATCAAAATGCACATAAAAGACCCCAAGGACTGAGCTGGTTGCCTTTGTTGCACAAAAAGTAAAATAAAAACCCACAACAAATGTCCATATGCAATTGGTAGGAAATTTCTTTTTTGCCAGTGGGTTAATTCAGTAACAACATATAAAAAAGTGAACACTAAAAAAGAACTAAAAATAATAAAAAAATTAAAACAAAATAAAACAAAAAAATAAGAAATAAGTTAACAGGCAGTATTTATCATTTACCACATCATTTAATTGCAATCATATGCTTTTCTGTCCTTCTTTCTTTAATTATCACACCCCCCATATGTATTACTTTGTTGCTATTTTTCTTGCAATTTGTTTTATTTGAAAAAGCTATTTATATGTCACTTATTTCTTTGCAATAGATGTGCAATTATCACTGATCCACAGTGAACCAAGTGGTTAATCATAGTATCAGGAAGTATTTGTTTTCTCCATTCCAAGGAAATAAACACGATTTAGTGATGACTGTCACGTTTGTAGAGTTCCCAAATATAATGATGGGAAAATATTGAGCTCCTTTTTCATTCAAAAGGAAGAGAGTATGTTTTGTCATAGACCTATGTCCAGCATTTATGATGCTTCAGCAATATGTCATACATTCATTTATCATCATCATTTGCTGTCAATCTTTTTTTCTAAGTTCCTTACCGCTTAATAAGATAGTTATAACTGGAATGCTATTAAATTCTAATAACTATAGAATGTATTTCAAAATTGTCTAATTTTCTACACAAGGGTGGATTGTGTATTATTATTTCAAAAACAAAGCTCATTTTTTGTTTTTTTACATTTTAATATGTGTCTTAGTCTTATATAGTCAGTATTAAATATGACTTTTACTCAAATGTCATAGACACTGTATTAAATATATATAGAATAATAATATTTCTGAAGGAGAATGATAAGCTTAATTAGATGGCAAAACATGCATGATTAGATTTCCCAAAATCCTTAATTCTGTTGATTAATTCAAAGTATATTTTTCTATAAAATCTTGCATTATGTCCTACTAGTAAGCTGCAGCTCTAAGATGCTGAGAAACAGAAGCAAGTAAACCATGCATAATTGTTTTGCTTACAACAATGCAGTTTTCTTTTCTGTTAATTTGCTTGAAATTTAAAATTATCAAAAACTGACAAATATAATTATGCTTAACAATAGCATTAGAATTTTACAGGTTTTAAAATAAGAAAATTCTTTTCATACTTTTTTTGAGCCCTATTTGCCTGATTTTTTCCCCATTACTCTGTGAAAAATAAAAGAAAGTTCAGAAAATTAAAAAAAAATAAAACAAAAACCAGTAATTGATAAATCACAGAATGAAAGAATGATTGAGATTGAATTGGACTTCATTATTAGAGTGGAGCCATCTGATTCAAGGAGGGCCACCTAAAATTTGCTGCCCAGTCTCATGTTCAAATGGCATTTGAATATCTGCAAGGTGGGAGACCCATGACCTCTCTGAGAAACCTTTGACAGTGTTCAGACACCACCACACAAAGTAAAAATGTTTTCTGATGTTCAAAGGGGGCCTTTTATGCCTCAGTTTGTGCCTCTTGAGCTGTCACTGTGCACTACCAAAAAGAACCCAGTATCCTCTTTGCACCCTCCCTTCTGGTTCTTGTATAAATTAAAAAGATCTTCCTGGAGTTTTCTCCTCTCTAGTCCCAGCTTTTCCTCATAAGAGATGCTCCAATTCCTTCATCTTCTTAGCAGCCTTTTGCTGTCATGTCCATGTCTTACACCCCCTGCTCTGGTGATGCCATGGCAGAGCCAGTCTGCAGCTGCCCACAGACCTGTCTTGGTTTGGTCTCACCCCGTACCCAGCCCCTGTAAGGAGCCTGACACCAGGGCTAGACATGCCCTGGTGCTCCCTGGCTGTCCTCTTCCCGGCTGGATGATGGCCTATGGGTCCTGCCTGCCAGTTCCTGCCATGAAATTCCAAGGGGACATCCTCACCCCATGGAGCAACCATCCTATGAGGATTTCTGCAGCTGTGCTTGAGAAGTTGAGTGCTCACAGCTGAAGACATAATAAAGCCATCATTTTGTCTCCTCTCCTTCCACTTTCAGTGGAATTCTTTCACTACTTCATACAAAGAATGACTTTTTATTTTTTTTTCTCAGCTGTGCAGAACTTTTTCTAGCATTAAATGTAAAAAAGTAGTATTCTGTGGTTTTGCTTTAAGGTGATGTCAAGCTGCCTGTTAATAAAAGTTTATAAAGTAGCTACTATGTACTTGTCACATTTTAGAAGTCAGATTTAATGCCAGAAATTTTTCATAAAATGTAAAGTATTATCAGCTGTAATAAATTTTAAAAGAGCAGGATTTTGAACACATTAATTACAGTATAAAAATACAGAGAGACCCTAGAGTTATAAAAATCAATGCTTACAGTTCATGTTCCCTATTTGTAACAGATGAATACATATAACTTCTCTTAGATGGGTGTGTCTAATACAAATACATTAATATTTTGAAACATTCCATTACCCATAGGGAAAGATAACTCTACAAACAAATGAACACGTTTGTATGTGGAGAAAAGATGTAAATGGTGTGGTAAATGCAACATGCATATATTCAGCACAATTTATACTTTATATAGACCAAAATGCACATAAGGGATGAAAAACATGTATGTATAAATTGGATAAACATGAACTATATAAATATATATATATGCATGAATGTCGAGTTTAGATTATTTCTTTTTGTGAAAAGTCTGATGTGGATGGGTCCAGAACATGCTAGGAGTGAGTAACCTTCCCTCAGACATTTCTCCCTTCCCACTTCAAATCCACAAGGCTTCTAACTTCAGGAGCATGTTCGAACAGAAACTTGAAGCAGAAAGTTGGACAGAAACTTGAAACAATATCTCTCAGTAAAGAAATCGAAATGAAAAGAATATATCAAAATGAAACAAAACAAAAATTAAAAATTAATGCAAAATTAATGTAACAGAAATAATATAAATTATTATAAATTATTATAAATTAATAAAAACAATAAAATTAATATAAACAATATCACTGCCATCCACCCTTTAGGGTGCAAGACAGTTTTCTCTTAGGTTTGTTTTCCTAGACTTTTTCATTTGCTCTTAAAAAACAAACGAAAAACAAAACAAAACAAACAAAAAAACCCAACCAACCAAAACAAAAACAAAAACAAAAACAAAAAAAGACAAACAGAAAATATGCATTTATGAGGGGGATTTTTTATAGAGATTTCATCTGGCATCTGCCTTAACTTTTTGCTCTCATCAGAGTTGCTGTCATGTGTTTTAGTAATACCATTACGACATTATAAAGAAAATGAAGAAAATCAAAACCATATTGAATAGGTACAATAAAAAGACAACATTGCATAGATTGATTACATCATTTTTCTGATCACATAAAGAGTATTTTACTTTGAATGATAAAGCACAGCCTTTAATTCAGTTTCTTCTGTCTTTCAAACAGATATATCTTTACCTCCGTAAGACGTATCTCTGTGTAGATTTTCTAATAATTCCCAACATCTTCTTTGGAAAAAAGTGGTATAATTTTTGGAAATAATTGAGTTGATTTTTTGACTAGTTTGTCAGAAAGAGTAAGCAGATCCTCCATGCCCAACCCATGTCCTACTTGGCTACTGCCAAAATTAACCCTCTCCTGTCTGGAACAAGGATGCCTTCACATGGTGGATTTTGACAGTGTTGGAATTCACATCTAAAAAAAGAATTAAAATTAATGTCATAATTAAGCATCATGTTTGTTTCCATGAAAAATTTAATTCACACTCAAGAGAATCAGAGACCAAGAACCTAATACTATGTGGGAAAAAGTTTGGTAAAATTAATTTTTTTCTTAACAATATTTAGAAGCATTAAAATGTCCAGTTCTAATACATTAAAGATATTTTCAAATATTTATTGTAATGTCTTTGCTGATATTGATGTGATGCAGGGAAAACTGTCAGAATTCCAAAATAAAAACAAAATACTCCAAAAAGCCTTGTCAAGGTTTTGTGTAAATTTCAATGAATGTATCTGTAAGTATAAAAGTTGTTGCATAGACACAGAAAAAAATAGACATGAACATTAAAAAAATGAAAAGGAATAGGAAATTTTATATTCAGTAGCTAAGTTCAGACTACCTTGATCTTTATCAGAATATTTTTCTAAGTCCTGTGACAGTGGTGATGTGAAATGTGTTATGTTTCCTGGATGGAAGGTGTTGAGTCAAGGATCAAAATTTGAGAGCACTTGATGTGACATCTATCATCTTGAGCTGAAGCCTACTAAATAGACTGTAAGAAAAGCTTTTATGTTTTTCACACCTTTTATTCCCCCACTAAGGGGTCAGAAAATGCTTCTGAGTCTTAAAAATGTGCCAGTGTTTTTTCAGAATCAATCCCAGCTACTGTGTAACAGACACATCTCCTTCGGGGAATCAATATCTTAAGAGTTACTCAGAGCAAAAGTTAGGTCTATATTATAGGTCAAACCATGTTGACAGGTTGACAAGGCAGAGAATGTAATTTATCCTTTATGGCAGAACCAGGAACAGAGCTCTGTTCTGATCAATCCAGTAACAGGATAAGAAAGTGTCTCAAAGTGACATGCTGTGTCCATTGAACTTAAACAGCACCAATCTGCTGTTCATTTAAACCTTGCCTTTGGCAATTTTCTGGAAATGTCTGTTGAACACTTCAGATAGTTCTTATACTTCTTTCTGCAAGGGCCTGTCTAGAATTTTGTCCTTGGAGAAAAGTTTATGTGTCCCACCACTTAAAACGAAGATCCAAATTTTACATCAAAAGACTATCCAATGGAGAAAGCTTTGATCAAAAAGAAACTGATGTGCATGTCATGTTGCTATATCAATATAATCTTGAAACAGCACACATTCATTTCAATAACTATTCAGAAGTGTGTGTGGGGGGGGTGTGCATGTGGCTCTATGAATATAGCAATATTTAAATGTGAATTTTCTAGGTAAGTTCGACATTATTTAATTGGATTTCATAGTAGCAAGTATCTTTGGGATCTAACATAAGTTACCTTTCTATTTTCATTATGTTATTCTTACTCCTTCTTATAAGTTTATAAAACCTTTGGCAGCATTTATAACACAATGGAATTACACTTAATTTTCCAAATTCCACAGATGATGACTAGACAGAAGAAACTAAAATACCCAAATTTTAACTTGGCATGGTGTTACATGTTTAAAAATACTCCACTTTTTTTGGCCATCAACTCCAGCACTATAAAGTCGATATTTCAAATATTCCCTGATAGCCAAAAAGCACGGGTATACCTGCAAGTACATGTGTGCACACTGGTTTGAGAAGAAAAGAAAGAATGCAAGAGATAATTATCCTACTTCTCAGACATTTATTTGGTAGTAATTTCTTTTTTATAACCTTTGGATAACTTGTAAATTACAATTAAATGGTTGGGATAGGAGAATAGAAGGGTGTGGGTGTGTCTGCATGATCCACCCACAGCAAACAAAACCATCTGGAGGGCACTTGCCAAAAATTTATCTTGTTAGAGAGGAAGAAAAGCATCAGCCTAAAATGAATGCTGATCATCAGCTGGACTCAACAGTAACTAACACATACTAGAAAGGCTTTTGAAACAAAGGAAAGATCAGTCTAGTCAGAAAAGAGAAAAGAAGCATGAATGTTTCTAGCATGGAGATAAAGACCTTGGAAAAGAAGAATCTTGGAGCTTTTTCCCTGCTCTCCTATGTTCCCAGGACATCTGACAGCTGCTCAGGCTTGGTAGTTCATCCTCCCCAAGGGTCATTGAGAGTAGCCTGCACCCACTTAGCAGAATGATTGGGCCCAAGTGTTTCATTGTGCATAAGTAATGTTATAGTTTGCCTGTTTCATTACTGATACTAATCTTGAATATATGGCTTGCTAACTGTCAGTTAAATCGCCTGTCATTAATAAATTCATGAATCACTTTGGTCAGGAGTTTGCTTTAAAGCATTCAAATTGGGTATTTTCTCCTTGGAATATGAGAAAATTTTTGACATTTTGCTTATCAAATAATATGGAAATGTAGAAAGTAATGTGATTTAATATAGATTGAGATACACGAGTAGTTCAACTTAAGTCAAAGCAAAGTATGCAAATTAACACTGATTAGCTGAAGTTCCAAATCTTGATATCAGGAAGCAATAATTAGGGGAGGAGAGGGATTAAAAAATATCCCTTGACAGACCATTATGGGCTGCTTCAATATTACCTGCTAAACAAGATATCTCTTACTTTACGTCACATAAAAATTTAATGACCACTTGCAGGGTCAGATATTTTTCACAAAACCGACAAAAAAGTGGACCAAAAGATGGGGTTTTCCTCGATATCTACTTGATATATATTCTATGTCTCACCAAAGATGGTGCAGTAGAATGGACTGCCCAGGGAAGTGGTGGATCACCATCCAATCACCAATGACTGGATGTGGCACTTAGTGATACGGTCTGATTGGCAAGGCAGAGGTCGGTGAAAGGCTGGAGCCAAGATCTTGGGTGGCCTTTCCCAGCCTCAATGACTCTGGGAATCTGGGATATAAGGAAGGACATTTAGCATAAAATCCTTGGGCTGAAATTTTTCTAACTTTAATTGTGCTGTGGAATAAAGATATTCACAAGACCATCCTACCTAACACCTTTATATGAGAACACACTTTTAGCACTACATCTTCAGAACCTGGTATCCTCTACAGGGTTGTTTTCTCAATGTCTTCACAGGCATTCTTCTTCCTCCACCTTCCCATAAAGTAATTATTTTATGAGATCTACACTTACGCCAGCTTCAGAGTTGATGTTTTAATGCCTTATTAATGCATGTAAAAATACAGTAAAAGCATACAAAGCAGAACATAGCATATATAAAAAGTATTGATTTACTGCTCTAACCATCATGTGGATTTATTCCTATTGACTATAAAGACAGCCTTAGTGTTCATCTGCCTTTAGTCATACTAATTATTTATGAGTTCTATTTTGAGAATGCAGGCTGTTTTAACACTGAATTTTTTATCTGTTATCTCCATCAATCCTTATGTCAAAGGCAAGTGTGGGATCAGTAAAAAAATTACTAGCAATCATGATGGGAAAAAAAAAACAAAATTGAAAACATTCCTCAGCATCAAAAAAATCCATTTAGAATCTGGACAGCAACTCGTGTTTGTGCTTATCTGGGCTATTGCATTCATTCTGAGACTATAGTTTCACTCATCTTTGAGTTTTTGAGCTACTGGATGGAAATGCAGTTGTACAGATTATACTCGTTTACATGTGAAAACAGAATATTCCAGGGAAAATATAGAAATATTTCCCTTCTAGGTATATAAGGATAAATACATGTGTATGTAGCATGCGTTAAAAAGGAGTCATGATTTGAGCAAGAACCTGCTCTGAACTTTAAATTCCTGTTTCTAATTAATTAAACCATTAAATTAGTAAAGTATCTTTTGATACTCATCTGGTACTTTGCCCATATTTAACTAGAAGCATGTGCAGAATTTATTACTCTTCATTAAAAATATTCAGTTGTCTTAATATGTGAAATAGTTATTTTTCGAATTTTATTGCTAGGCTAAGATATCATTAGCTTGGTGTGGGTCACTGTAGTTTTTTTTCTTGATTTCTCCATTACATAAGAATATTATCACATGAAAGGATGAACATAATAATGCTCCAGTGCTAATATTATTCCTGCTGTTATTTCTCATATATGTATATCAACTCTCACAAATTTTATAGATGAGTTTGTAAAGTAAAATTTAAAAATCATATTTGACTAAAAATTACTTCATATAACTTGATTGTCTGAAATTCTACTTAGATTATACTAGGGAACAGTTTTACTATTAACACTATGTGAACAAAAAGCTAACTTTAGAAAACTCAGTTATCACTTCATATCTTCGTAAATGGAGCTGTTTTGAAGGTGAACAAATTAAACTACTGCTTTCTTATTCCTTTCTCTTTCTTTCTTTTTCTTCCCTGATTTTTATGAATAAAACTGGGTAATTTTTTTAGGGGAAAACCAAATTGCATGTCTTTTATGCTGGAAGGTTATTTCATAGTTTATAATCCAGGACACTACAGGTAAAGGGGCATACATTGTGTACATTCACGTACGTGTTTTGTATAAACTATTAGTGAGTCAGCATTGTCAAAATCAACCAATTAATTGATCAAGAGTATTTGGACAAAATTTTAAAATAATATTTTTCTTAAATTACTAAAAATTGTTACAAATATTTGTACATTTGAAAATTTGCAATAATAGAAATTATTTTAAAAGTCCATGCATTTTCAAGTAACACAGATTAAAACAGAAACTTGGAAAATATGTTCCAAAAAATGAAGTCTTTCTTTCATAATAGCATGGAGATAAGCATCCTAAGAACACAGTAAAGATATTTTAAACTTTATCAAATAAGGGTCATACATTCAAGAGGAAACTTGTGTCTTCTAATTCCCAAGTGTAGGGACATTTAAAATTCAGTTCCATCAACAATTACAGATCTGCTGTTAGCACCCATGAGGGAAAAGCTAACATTTCAATACGCTCAATGTAATTAGACAAAATTGCCTTTTACTGCAATTCATAGGGAGAAATTGTTCCCTCAAATACAGACAATAGTTTGCCAGACTGCTTGGTATAACTATCATTGTTCATTTCGGGATATTAAGAGACATATGGACTGCACTGCTGAGAAAAGTCAGATGAACTTATAGAAGGGGTCTGGGGCATATTTAAGGACATTAAAAGGACAATATATTGCAAGTAAATTCTGCAATTAAAATTTTTTCGGTTCAACCTTTATTCTTTGTTGTCCCAAAACGCTTATTTAATCTTTATTAGGTAGTTAAATATGTAGAAAAATATAAACTATAAATCACCTTGGGAACCATACATGAAAACTTGAGTCATTAAAAAATAGACAATAGTCGTTTTGCAGCTGATTTTTATGTGTGAGCCTGACTGCAGACACTGCATGCCATTCTAAAAATGACATTTCACTGATGTGAGAAAGCATGCTTTGCTTATCATCAAGCAAGGAATTGTGTTTCTTGAACGAAAGATGGATATCTGAGGAAGGTAGAATTTAATATTAGTTGCTTATAAATATAATGTTCGAGTTTATTAAATTGAGTGGTAGAATGCTTTCTATATTCCATTGTGCAGGACAAGATTCTTTCTCTTCTAAAAAATTTGTCTTAAAAATTATTTTGTCCCTGCTTTGTCAGTGGTGTCATGAAGGATGTGTAAATACATGGTGAAATAGAGTACCAGATTAAAAAGAACTCATAAAGCCTAATTCAGATTCACCCTAAAATGAGCTGCAAGACAGCCATGCAATATCAACTGGAAAATATGCTTCTAAAGAAGACTAGAATCATTATGATTAAATGTTTATAGTGGTTATTCCTAAAGGACTTTTGCTAAAGATCCACCAAACCTCTACCTGATAGACAGGATTTTGAATGTTTGCGAGATGATGTTTCATCATGCTAAGCATTCAGAAAAATATCATACTATTAAAATTAAAAATCTAGATTTTATTTTAAAACTTTAGACTGTAAATGAATAGCCTAATTATTTTATCCCTTTTTCTTAACCTGCAGTATAGCTTTAGTATGAATATTAAACTTCAGGGATAAGATGTTTCTTATGTTTTTATCCAATTACTTTTAAATATGTATTACACACAGTGCCAGGAAAGAAACAACAAAATAACCCAATTACAAAACTAAGAAATAAAAACCCCAAACAAAACCCATGTCACCAAGAAAATAAATATGTAATAGCATTGGGAAGAAAGGCAGGATTGTGAACTAAACAAAAATTTGCTATAGTACACTACTCAGAAAATAGATTTTTCATTTAATACGTTACACATCCAAAACTTTAATTACAACTTTCCCTCAATAAGCGAAAAATATTAAAATAATTTCTGTAAAATGCTCTAAAGGTGTTGCAAAAGGGAACTTAGCTAAAATTCTCCTATAATATTCTGCTACAAGTTACTTCTCTTTAAAAAAATGAGAGCCATGCTAAAAAGTCTATAAAACTCTACTCTCTATATTTTTCTATACTTCCTGTTAAGGTCTGGCACTGAACAGTGAAAAAGAAAACTTACCAAAAATACTCTAGTAAAACCATTATCACTTTATAATTGAAAAAAAAAAAGTTGGTAACTGATGCAATTTTTAAGGAACAGATGACCATTCAACATTCTATGTATTTTATCTATGGACAGGAAAAAGCTATGCTTTAATATGGCATATGATATTCTAGAAAGCATGTGTATGAGCTCATTTTTCCTAAGAGGGTTTAATTTGATGCAACTTTTTATCTGAAGATACATTGAAGTCGCAATTTTTGTATCTTTGTCAATAATTCCTTTTTCTTATCTCCAACCAACAATTTTCTCCTGTCAAAACGTATAGAGATTTAGGTTTTACAGTGTGTGAATATTTGTGGCATATTTCACAAATTTCTGAAAATAGCCATACCCTTTATGTTTCACCAGAATATTCTGCTTCCTTAATTCCTAATTTAATTTTGACCTCTCTCAACTTGCATTGTTTTCTAATTTGTATATGGCAAATAATGGCAATCCTTATCAGGAGACATATAAAAATCTTTCTGATCTCCTTCTCCCCTCTTTCTGATGGATTGAATTGAATGGATTTGTGAATATAAAAATAAATGATCTATATTTCTTATGAGTGAATAAACAAGTGAATACCAAGTAAATTGTGAAGCACTTTCATTCCCACTATGTTTATACCCAAAACAGAAGCTAGAAATGTAGTATGGCATGAAGTATGACACAGACATTATTCCCATTTTATAAGAATGGCTCAGAGGTATTCATGAGATCTAAAAAATATATGCTAGTGGTACAAATAGTTTTAGGGGATATTCCATTACTCTGGAACTTGAGCAAGTAAAACCTCTGCCTGATGTTTTTCCATACCTGCTGGCAGTTTTCCATGCAATTCCTAGGCACAGGTCCATAGCTACTGTGGGTCAGAGACCTTTATCAAAATCTAATATTGATGCATCTACTGGTGCTCTGTGTCTCAGCATGTTTACCAGTATGGAAATCAGTTTTTATGTGACCACAGTCAGAGAATAAGCTAAGGGCACTTTTAATTTAATGGAGCAGGAATAACTCATGCAACCCTCTTCCTCTTCAGGCTTCTCCAGGCAGAATTTTAACACTTATTTCACTTTAAAAATGATGCTGTAGCACAGAGGAAATAGATGCAGTATTTCATGGAATCATATGCAGTCAGAAGTTATCTTTAGCTCCACTATTTCTAATACAATTTATAATGTAATTTCCTTCCACAACACCAGATGCTTAGTAAGAATTATGTAGCAATTCATATTCTTTTCCACTGAAATAAGTCAATTATAGTGGGATTTATCTCATCTACCTTTAAATTTTTAAAATACAGATATCTACATCTGAGCTTGTCAGCTAGAGGTTTTATTCCTTGAACAAAAAGGGGAACTTCTAGAACCTATTTTATCTCATCCTAGTATAGATGCCTAAAAGGGTTAGAAGAACTTTATTTTGGAAGTAAAATATATCTCCTTGAAGTACATAGTGAATGTGGTTGATGAATCAAGATAAAAATATGTACATAGCTGAAACTGGGAACTTCTCAAAACAATTTGATGCAACTTAAATATTATGCTGACAGAATCCTTGCCTCAGGTGTCTTATTTGAGTCTTTGCATTTAATTGATCTCATTTTAATTTTGCTTCCTTAAAAATAAATAGGAAGTACCAGTATAACATACTGTCTTAGCAGAGGCATGTTAGGACTAAATGTAACTTCTAACTATATGGTCAATTTGTAAGAACTTTTTCTTATCTAGAATGTTGAATCAGCAAAGGAATAACTAATGGAAAATAAAGCTAATATTTATACTGCATGTGTCTTGAATATGAGATATTATTCTATGAATCAAGATTTCAATGTACTTAATGTAATATTTTCTTCCTTATACTTTTCTTTATTGCATCATACATATGTCAATTTGAAAAAGTTTCTTTTTTAAATTGATATGGGTTCTCTTAATTCACTCATCTTACAATGTCTTCTTATACTTGGATGACACAAATTTGTAAAAACTGTCTGGAAGAAGGCATCAGATATATGCTCATGTACACATATAAATCACTGCTATGTCTGCCAAAAATTAAAAAAAAAAAAGTCCATTACCATTTCCCTGTATTCTTACATCATCTTGACCTGATTTGCCTTTGCCTTTCTGCTAGTGCTCATCAGAATCCTCTGCTTTGTGTTAAATAGGATCGAAATTGCAGAGAAGAGAATTGGCATTTTAAATGAGAGACAGGCCCTCTCCATCCATGTCATTGTGACATGTAACATTTTATAGGAGCATTATAGATACAGAACTAGTGATTAGCTCCATTGCTATGCACTCCTGTATCTCTGCAACAGAGAGCGATCATCAAATTCGCATTATCTGGGAACTTGGGAGTTAGTGGAATCTGACCATGCCAGCTGGAAGAGGCTTAAAACATGTGTTATGCTATTAAGTGGTATTACAATGCACCAATAATGGATTACAAAAAACCTCTTTCAGACCTTGTTACTCGGAGTATAGATGCACTGTGCACATTTCATAGCCATGGCAATGTGGTTTGCTGAAAGAAAGATGATGAATTTGTTCAGCATACAATTATGCAGAGGCAAAACTGGATGGAATCAATTTACTCAACAAAAATAAATGCATAAAAATCATAATAAGAACAGGACTGTAAACACTATCATTTTAAAATGTGTTTTGGGGGGTTTGTCTTATGTTTTACAGAAAATGAATTTTCACTTCTGACATTGATGTGGGTCCCACAAATCACTTTTGCATTGTGGTTGCACTTAACACGATTTATTTAGGGACACTCCAGTATGTAATATGAAAGTATGAAAAGAAATCATCATCAAAACTCATAATAAAACCTTCCAATTTAACTTAGGAAACAGGGATGAAATTATTGAATCTAGAAATTTTGAGCTCTTTCATCCCCCAACTGTTTTAACTGCTTTTTTGGGCATTCTTGTTTCATACCACTATGGAAAATTAAATTTCTAAATAGACAAAACAATTCTCTTCTCAGGTTAGTATCCATCTAACACCATTATAGTGGCAGAAACAACAAGATTTTTTGCAATGTAGTTAGATAGCTTTATAAATGTCATATTTATTCATCTGTTACAGTTCTAGTACACCTGTCATTTTAGTTTTCAGTTTTCACAGGTTGCTTATGACAATAATGAAATTTTCTTCAGGAAAAGCAAGTATCTCTGCTGTAATTTGTGTATATAAATGAACTAGATGTGAGCAGGAAATGAAAAAAAATTTCTGATAGTATGGAGTCATAGTATGGAGTCATGGAAAATGTGAACATACAGCCAGACCATGAAGAACTGCAGAAAGACCAAAAATAGAGTTTATGGCATCAAGAAACTTCCAGCAGCATGGAAAAATTAGTTTAATGTAGGCAAGTATTAAGTGGTTGAGAAAAAAAGCAAACATATAACATGTGCACCCTTCACTGGCTATTATACCCAAGACCATGCAGTAAAAAAAACCTCGTGCCTATTCTGTAGCAGACAAAAAATAAAAGCAAATGTGTAAATTCGTATTTCAAACACATCTTGAATATAGCCATGAAGAAAGATGATTGAAGTCACAAAATAATTCTCATTTGAGGTGTGAGTGCTAAAACTTCTCTGATTGGAATGAGATAAGTGAAGAGAATACAAAAGAAATCTACAATTCTAAGTCTGACAAAAACAATACACATAAGTCAACAGTTCATTACAGTATATTAAACAAGGAATATGAAATTAAACTGTTAGCATCTAAATGGAGAACTGAAGGCTGAATATTTTCAGAACTAAAAGCCAAAGGCTCACTGTAGAATGCTTTAAGTTTACATCCACTCAAGGCTTAATGACAAGAAATGGAATCCAGATGGGATAACTGGACTCATACCTAAATCCACTGAAGGCAACAAAGGTGAAAATAATTCAGATCTAGAAGAGTTATTAAGAAAATCATTTTGTTTGTATATCACATTATCTGTTCTTTGTGTGGGTTCTTTCACAACAAGATAACACAAAGCTGTATTGCAAGTCTAATGCAATATAGATGCCCTCATGCTAATCTGCATTCACCTCTTGCATAAATTCATGGAGAAAAAAAAATTCTACTAATATGAAGTCACCACCTCTGAATCACTGAGTGTCTGAAGCACGATTTACAACACCCTGAGAGAGAATGCTGTTCAATATCATTCTTCATCTTCTCTGTTCTGGTGATCTTTCCACTTCCCTCCTAGATAGAATTCTTGTTATTGTGGATCTTTCATCTGAAAGTTCCATATAATTTTTTTTTAATGTCTGTAAGAAATTTTACAGAGATGTGATAGAATGGAATAAAAAATGGAAGAATAAATCGTATTTTATATAGGTACACAAATTCAAGAGTCTAGAAGGTTTTTCATTGCTCCTGGAAGAAAAAACATCATTGCAGCCAATGAGAAAATTTAATAATCTATGTTTTAAAGATGCATTTTGGATAATCTTATGTAATGAGTAGTCATTGTGATAATCTTGCACTTCCAGACAGTAAATGCAAATCTTCCTCGAAATGTTTCTATTTAAAACCAGGAAGGATTCTAACGACATCTTTATTACTCTCATTTTGCTGCAAAATTGCTGCAGGAAATATAAATTTCAGTTTTTTGTAGCCCTGAAATTTTAGGGACTAAAAATGCAGAGGACAGCTATAATTTTAAGATGGGAAAAGTGATGTCACGGGTCATCTTTATCCTGAGGCAATAATAATTTAAAATCGTGCACACACAATTTATTTATTTATTTATTTATTTATTTATTTATTTATTTATAAAAGTAAAATGGAAATAAGAAATAAAGGAAATAAATATGATCTGTCATTAATGACTACATTTTTATAGAATCATAGAATGATTAAGGTTGAAAGGGACCCAAAGATAACCTAGATCAAATCCCCTTGCCATGGACAGGGAACTTTCCAACAGACCAGGTTATTAGGAGTCCCATCCAGCCTGGTCTTGGACATTTCAAGAAATGGGGAGTCCACAACCTCTCTGGGCAACAGTGCCTCATAACCTTCACAGTGAAAATTTTCTTCCTAATATCTAATTTAAGCATACACTCTTTTAAGTTACAGCTGCTCCTCTTTGTCCTGTCACTAAGTGTCTTGTAAAAAGTCTTTCTCCAGCTCTCTTGTAAGTCCCCTTTAGGTACTGGAAGGCTGCTATAAGATCTCCCCAAAGCCTTCTCCTTTCCAGTCTGATTTTTGTTCATGATGAGTATCTGAGAAGTTTCTATTGGCAGATTTTCAAATGTATTTTTTATAAACATTTACTCTTCTGTGATACCTGACTTTATGTAGTTGTATGCAAAAAAGTATTTAGGCAACAATAGTATACATGTCTACATTTTAATCAGGAAGACAGGTTCCTTCAGAGACTGGTCTGAGAGGAGGCACCTGAAGCAAGCTTTGGGTAGTCACTACTGGCAATGAAGGAAGTTCTGATAGCTGTGGAAGAGATGCTCAACATGTAGACAGATTAAATTAAATAGACTTTAAAAACTTTGGGGAAGTCCAGACAAAGAGACCGTTCTCGGTTTGTGCTACTTTAAAACCAGATCCATGTGAATCTTTGTGACATAAACTATTAGCTTTCTGTTCGATTATGAATATGCTTCATTTTCCAAACATCAGCCTGAAAACAGCCCTTTACTTTTTAGTCCTGTCTCTTTCTATTGCAAACAATAACATCATGAAATAGTCTCATAAAATCTTTTTTATTTTTTTTTGTCTAAAAACTCTTAGTATTCTCTTAAGCACCTTTGTTCTTTTTGGTTGCTGCTCCAAAATTTCACTTGTGTCATTATTAAATAATTGCTTTTAAGTTGCAGTGTAGTTGATATGATGCATAGTTTGTGCTCACTGTGTTCTAGGATTAAATGTTTATTTTCATTTTCATAATGTTTGTTACCTGGTGCATTTCTAGATAGCAAATATATTATCTCTGTCTCTGACTGTGTTGCTACATTCCTCATTCCAGGGCACCAATTTTCACTTGTTGCCAGGAAGAACACAAACAGGTATGCCCACAAACTTTAGAGCAAGAGTACTGGTAACGCATTAGGTTTGTTGCTCTGTTGAGTGACTCTAGAAAACTATGTATTTTTGCTGCATAGGCTGTTTTGAGGTTCTTTTTTATTTAAAATGTATTCACAGAGTTTGAGAATTATAGTACAGCCTTAGTAAAAACTACACTAGAAAAAAACTGATATATAAAATTGAGTATAAATATTGCTAGTGCTGCGGTACAAAGATTTCTGGTAGAGTTCCTGACAAAAAGTAGGAAATGTCAAATGGTACCTGATTCTATGTTGACCATACTGACATGTAAGAGTAGTTACAGGAGAGAACTACAGTGAACTACCTCCAGAGCAATGGCAAGGCTTTGCTGGAAAAACTTATTGGAGAATTCCAAATTGGAGTCAGGGTGCTAAGCAGTGTGGATGGTCCAGGTTCAGCTGTTGGAGTTTTTCTCTAGTGAGTTTTACTTGAGAGAATCACTGGATATTCTGAGTTGGAAAGGAACCACTAGAATCACCAAAGTCCAGCTGCTCGCCCTGGAGAGACCCAGAATCACACCATGTGATGGAAAGCATTGTCCAAATGCATCTTGAAACCTCCCCTGACACAACTTCAGGCCATTCCCTCAGGTCCTGTCAGTTGTCACAAGAGCAAACAGATCAATGCCTGCCCTTCCCCTGCCCCTCAAGAAGAAGTAATAGACTCCAATGAGGTCTCCTCTCAGTCTCCTCCCCTCTTCTGCAGGTTGAAGAAGCCAACTGACCAACTGCTCTTCATCTGGCTTCCCTCAAGGTTCTTCACTATCTTAGTTACCCTCATTTCGGATACTGTCTTATAGCTTTACATATTTTTTATATTATGACACTCAAAACTTCACACAGGGCTCAAAGTGAGGCTGTCCCAGTGCAGAGCAGAGCAGGACAATCCCCACCTTGCCCAGTTGGAGATGCTATGTCTGCTGCACCCCAGGACAGGGCTGGCCCTCCTGGCTGCCAGGGCACAATGACTCACATTCAAAGGAACCCCCAGGTTCCCTTCCTCTGTCACATTTCCAGCATGTGATTCCCAAATCTGTATTCCCAAACCCTCCAAGGTTGCTCCATCCCACGTGCAGAATCCAGTTCTAGCTGTTATTAAAGTTCGTATGGTCATTTATTGCCCAGCTCTCTAATTTGTCAGGGTCTCTCTGCAGGGCCTCATTGCCCTCAAGGGAGTCAACAGCTCCTCCCAGTTCTGTATCATCTGCAAACTTGCTTAGTATCCATTCCAGTCCAGTGTCCAAGTCATTTGTGAAGATGTTGAGAAGCACAGGGCTGAGGATGGAGCTCTGAGGAACCCCACTAGTCATAGTCTGATGTCACCCCCTTCAATGTAACCCTTTGTGTCCAGCCCAAGACTCAGTTGCATACCCAGCATGAAGATAAGTTTTTTCAGCTGTTTGCTGGACATTACGTCCAGAAGGATCCTGTGAGAAGTGGTATTGAAAACTTTACTGAAATTTGAAAAAGTTACGTCATGGAACTAGGTGGGTTCCCTTGTCAAAAAAGGAAGCCAGGTTCAAGAAGCATAGACATGCTGGCTGTGACCTATGATTACAGTGTCCTTCACGTGCTTTTCAATACTTTCCAGCATAATTTTCTCCATAATTTTACCATCATTGAAGCAAGACTGGCAGACCTGTAGTTTCCAATGCTATCCTTCTTGCCTCTTTTGAAAACAGGGGCAAAAATTACCAGTCATTTAGGACCACTCCTCCCCAGATTTCCAAGATCATTCAAAAATCACCTCATGCTGACAGTAGCCAGCTCTCTGTGTATTCCCATATGTGAATCCTATTAGGACTCATAGATTTATAGGGTTCCAGGTGGAGCAGCAGATACACGAGTTTATCATTCTCATCACTCATAGTCCTCCAGCTCAGGGCACTGAGACCCCCATAGTCTGTCATGTGGGGTGAAGATGGACGAAAAGAATGTGCTAAACATCTCCACCATGTCCCTATTTCCGAGCTCAACATCCTTATCTTGTAACAGGCAAATGTAATTTTTGCTAGGTTGCCAAGCCATTAGCCATCATGTTTGAAAAGTCATGGCAGTCAGAAAATAAGTTGGAGTGAATCTTTACTTGTTAAGTACATTTTGATAAGCTAGTTTCTTTTTAAAATTTAAATTTATATTTATTTACTTAATTGTTTAATTCTACATAGTAGCCCATGTTTCTTTCTCACATTGGGTAATTATATCTGTACACTGACTCTAATTAGGTCTCACTGATGTCTTGCATAAAGGTACTAATCTTCTGCTTAGCTGGAAGTATTTTGGTTACTGATTTGGGAGACTACAGTTACTGTTTTTACAGCTTTATTACATTATTGATTTACTATCATCCTTATAAACAGATAGATACCTGGACTTTTTAAAATTAATTTCTTGCTTCCAGCTGAGAAAATTCCAGCTTGTTTTCAGGCCCAAGACTACTCTACAGATTCTTGTTCTGAGTGCCTAAATGAATGGATTTTCACTTTGTTCTCATAAATTCCCCTATGCCCTATTACTTCACTCTCTATGGCTATTCATTTATTTATGTGTAATATTTCACTGCTTCTCTCCATTCAAAATGCCTGCCAACTTTGTGATATCATCTAATTTCATTACCTCACTTTAACCTTTGAGCCAAAGTCAGAATCCAAGATTGAGATACTGTGATTGTTCCCAATCCTCAATAAATTCCCAGTATGACTTCTCCACAGTTCAATATTTTCTCATTAATACAGCAAAACAGCTATTGTCACATGATACTGTATGCACTATGTAAGCTCAAATCATGTGTATTTGATTCCTCAAGGCTTTAATAATTCTTCCTTAAATATTTTTTCTAAAAACTTATATGATTTAAGAACAAGCAAATTCAGAGGTATATATATGTACATATTTCAATTTTTGTTCTCTTTAAACATATTGATATTTTTCAAATCACTTTTCAGATTTATTCAAACATTGGCTCTCCTGTGTTCTCTAAGAGAGATTATCCTGCTATTCTGTCGCGGACGCATTTTTATTTTAGATGCATTGTTTTCAATTTACACATCATTTTTGTATATCACCAGTCCAGCTGGCAATCCGGTCTGTTTTCCTTGTCAAATATGACAAAAATATTCAGAAATCTTTACATACATAGTTTTGAACAGTAGTCAAAGTATATTTAATCAACATTTTACTCAAGAAGTGCAGCACTTGTTTTTCCATGTGCTTGATTTTCAAACAAAACTTCAATAGATTATTCTGTAAATTTATACCTTGTTCATCACTGTTTAGCCTTCAGCAAAATTTATCATCAACTTAGAAAGTCCAGATATTTATAACTGAAATCACAACTCCAGTTATGTATCAGTGTATAATTGCAACATCTTAAATTAAGTCTATGTTCTCTCACAATGTTATAACTATTTGTCCCAAAGAGGAAGAAGTTACAGTTCTCAATCACCTCCTCCACACAGAGCAACTGAATGGTGATGCTTTCTTCACCTGAGGTTAGCATTCTGATACATTTTAAATTCTAGTATTTGAAAGAAATTGAGTCTTTTGATGTAGTCCCAGGTTGCTTACTGAGATGCAAAACCAAAGTCCCTCAGGTCTCTAATGTAAATGCTGAAAACCCAATAACTTAGCAAGAGATATGAGGAGACATTGAGTGAGGGATCTATTTTTAAACTCATCATGCAATTAATTCAAATTTCTTCCAAATCCTAATTTCAAAATCCTGTGTAAGATTTTTACCTTTATATCTTGGACAGCTTCTCATAAGGAGTACAACACTGAAATTTCAGGATGCTAAATTTTCACCACCATGCTCTGATCAGACAAAATCTTGGTACTAGAAGCACAACAGTTTTTGCCTATCATCCCCTAGAAAGGATGTTTGTGTTTGATAAAAGATATTCTCTTTTCCACGTTCTGTACAGGAAGATAAAGCTCTTTATTTTCCTTTTTTTTATATATATATACTAGAATTTTTCTTTTCATTACTTAAAAATGTGCTACACTCTATTATAGAACATCTAGTAATAGTATGAGCATATTAATCTAAAAATGACTGTGATAATGCTGATGGTGAACATCAAGAAAAAATATTAAAACTAGTAAAATATACTAAATCAAACTAAGCAAAATGTTCATAAGCATAGCAAATTCAGTGATTAATAGTCAGCAGGATTCTAGCTTTCTATGTCACCACTTGGATTTTATGTGGTGTTACTAAGCAACAAAGGTTACTCTTCAGCAACACTTAGATGCAGTATTTGCAGCTTTAATCAAATCAGCTGCTAAGTGAACAGTATTTTTGTGTAATATGTTTGTCAGTGGCAGATAAGCAGTACAAGCAAACCAAATAGATGCTGATTTATCTTATATAGCATAATTGAAACAAGTCTCTTTTTAGTTGGTTAATGGGCTTTTGTAATGTGCATCTTTGTATATTTAATCTATCTTATGATGAACATTCTTGTTAAGAGGCATAATTCAGGCAGCATTTTAGTTTTTCTTCCAAGTTCCAAATAGTATTTACTGAAATGTACTAAAAGTGGCTATTAAAGGTGTGTATTGATGTCAAGATAAGTATAGCCCACATAAAAATATTGGAGTCAGAGCTATTTTTTATGGCTGTTACGTAATAATTATTTTAAAAAACAGAAACCCATGAGATATTGTACATCACTTTTTAATTTTATCTTCTCCCTTCAGTACTAACAGAGAATACTAGACAAAGTAACATGACAGGTTGTTGAAAGATCTGTCAGTTCTGCTCCTTTTGAAATTCCAGTTGTTTTAAAAGTGAAAAGAGCTACCCAAAGAAAGCTTCTCTATTTCAGGCAGCAGACTGTAAAACAACAATTTGTATCAGCTATTCGCTAGTAGAACAAAGTTTGCTCCAGATAAAATATGATGCCTTTAAATTTGAAAGGTCATAGAGGTGAATATTTTTTTCTAATCTGTATGCCACCATTTGGATGGTTTTGCTCTCATATTAAAATGATTCTGCAGAGATAATTGTGGAATTTGCCTTTTAAAAACCCCTCCATATATATATATATAATTTTTTTTTTTTTTTTTTTTTTAAAGCTGTATCAATTTAAATTCTATTCTATGATAGATTCCATGAAATACCTAATAACTGAAAAACACTGGACAAGAGCTGGAAGACATGAGGAACAAAGACGTTCTATGTGCCATGCTTATATGTTTAAAATACTAAATTAACTTTCTCTGCTTTCAGTAGTTAAGTATTGTCATAGATGTTATAGGAAGGATAGTAATTGTAGTGCTGCTATTGTTGTTATGCTAATTTTTAGAGAACTTCTCATTTAAAAATTCCTTAGTCTTTGTCTTCCTGATATAACTTAAATAATCTACATTGTTTTAAGGAAAGAACAGAAAGGGAAGGAATTCAGAAGAATACAGTTCTATCACATTTGCATACAGATTTCATTTGAAATACATGTCAGACCATGAAGCTTAAAATGCAAGCCTTTAAAATATTGTCTCATGAGAATCTTGATGTAGCCCTCCAAGCACTATAGACAGTAAGATTGTACTTGAACATGTTAGTGAATGCAATCTATTTTCTACTTAAAGAATATGTTCCTGGTTTGTGGCAGTACTTAGGGATGTCATTTGTGTCCTTATTGCTCCTGAGGTTGTGTGATGCACTTTATTGCAGAAGAGAGAGACTATTGCAGAGATATAGCAAACCACCAAGTTTCAATTAAAAAATGTGAGGAAGGAAATACTAAGGTCCTCATATTGTTAGATTACAAAGGTACTCTAAATTAGGAGTCAAGAAACTCCTAATGTAGTCAAGTGTAACTGCCTAAACTTTTAGGGGCAGGGGAGCTTATCTGTAGTTTTGGTAGTGTGAGCTTGAGACATTTTCTTGCACCGGCCTATCTCACTTTATTGAGAGGGAGAGGCTCTAATCACACTATAAAAATTACAAGTAGTTTAATGCCATTTTCTAAATGCGGTGGAAATAAAGTCGGTATGATTTTATTTGAATAAAAAGTTTTTCAAGCCTGTACCTGAAACTTATATTTTGAAGTATGGACCCCTTCACATAACTTGTGTATGTACTACCTGTTAATTTAATGTATGCAGGAAATTAGTGACAAAGGATCTAATCTCAGTCCCAGTGCATCTGGTAAAATTTTTGTTCTTATGAGTCTCCAGAAAATATCTTGGGTTTTAAATATTGCATTAACATTACTATTTGGATGCTCATACTTTTGCAGCCCTGGAAATAATTTTCAAGCTGTGGTCAATTAAGACGAAGAAATCCTAATAATTTTTTTTTCCCTCTAGCAAGTAATAAATCATATTTAAAAAAATATTTTGCTAGTATTATATCTCCCTCTACTGGTAAAATTCAATTTTCCTTATGATTAATTTTGAAATCAGACCATAATTTAAAAAGAATGCGACATGGTAGCTCTTTTCAAAAATAAGGTCCCATAATGAATATTTTAAAGAAAAAAAAATAATTAGGTCTAAGTATTGCTTCAAATTTGGCTAAAGCAAGTTCAAACAAAGGTTACTGTCTTGTCCTATGGAGATGGATCTACTAGGAAAATAGAATGATATTTTCAGTGCAGGGGTCAGCTGGAGTTCTTACAGTAATTTCTCTTAAAATCAGAATAGAAAATATGTAAATACATTAGTAGCCTAAAAAGGTTAATACTCGATTGCAATAAAGAAAAATACCAGGAAGCACAGGTTATCCCCTGATGCCCCCTAACAATGGGACACGATTAAGGCTTGTGAATAAATATTAGAGGTAGTGATTATTAAAAATAAAAGATGGCTTTAAAAATAGAAAACATTTACCCCTCTGTTAAAACAATTAGGAAACCTCTAAACCAGTGCAATATGGATAATAAGTAGAATAAATTTGTATTCAGTAGAGAAGCCCTCAGCATTCTGAAACAGATTTAAAGAGATATAGAATATCTTGTATGTTATTGACTAGTAAAATTGGACTCAAGAAGGGCTTTTCATTCTCCCTATGATTTTGCTCTAGTTCCCCAAGTATACACAAGAGAAAAACTATAGTGGAGGCTTCTTCTGCTTCTTTAAAACATAGAGGAGCCCATTTGCTAAATGGGCTAAATCACTGGAAAGTAAGAAGGGCTAAATCACTGGAAACTAAGTATCTGAAATCCTGACTAAGTTTTTCTTAGGATTTGCAGCATAGGCACTGCTAGATGCAACACATTTTGCTCTCGTTTTAAAGCACATGTAGAGGAGTTGTTTGGGTCACTATCTAGCTTATATATAATATCTTTGGGATGACAGAACTCATTCTGAAGCCAGTAAGTTTCATTTCTTCAACACAAATATTTCTCCCTCCCAGGAGAGTGCTGTAAAAAGCAGAAACTACACAGAAGATGATCCAAGCTACACTTTAGGTGAATGTGTGATTTTGCAATTTTGAGTAAATATTTTGGTCATCACAATGCATTAACTAAATCATTTGTGACAGAATGCTCTCATTCTTCTGAATTTCTCTGTTTCATGGTAGTGAAGGTGTGATGAAGATGATGGCATTGATGAGGAATATGTTTCATTGTGTGTTTTTCCAGAAATTTATTAAACAAAAAAAACACTTAATAATTATCCAAAGATAGTGAAATTGTTAAAAAAACATTAAAACCCCCAGAAAGTACAAGTAAGCATATGAAAGAGAAAAAGGAAGGAAGGAAGGAAGGAAGGAAGGAAGGAAGGAAGG
>WBND01000663.1:400116-425178 GCA_013398595.1 Tychaedon coryphoeus | reverse complement strand
ATGTCCTTTCTATACTATAAGTGTCAAGACAAATTGATTCATTGCTCATGGTGTGCCCTGTCAGCATCTATTATTATCTTGCTTGTCACTTAAATTAATAACATTAGTGTTCTATATGCCAGCAGCTTTCTTTCCCACGTCAGTCACAGAGGAATTTGCTCTGCACAGGTAATTTCTCTTCTGTGGATTTCTTTGTAGTACTTCTTTCATCAGTTTAAATGGGTAGTAAGAGCACATTGTATCTCCTTCTGATTACTTGCATGAGTTCAGTATTTGTGAAAACATGATGATGCAGTCACTAAATACATGTAATTTCTTTCATTTTCACTGCTTTTTTGTTTGTGCTTTTTTTCACTCGAAAGAATGTAGTTGAGAGCTGATTGAAAACCCCAGAAAAAAAAGAATACTTTTGTATGCACAACACTGAATGAATCTTTTTTTTTCAATATTAAAATTCAATTAACCAAATACAATCAGAGAAAATAAAACTTACTGCTACCTCAAATAAGGTCTACATCTTATAAATTATGACTTCCTACTAAAATTAGAGCCAGAAGAGATGACAACTGATTTTGATGCAGTGGGAATCAGTGCCAGGAGACACTGATAGTAGACTAGTGCTCCTGTTGTTAATATTTTAATTCATTACACTGAAATCCAGAGCTTGCTAGCAAAATGTAAGATGATGTAAATCTCTGAGATATTGTAAAAACAGCAGAGGACTGGAATCCTACAGAATATGAACTGTAGGATCAGTGATCTAAGGCAAATGGGAAAAATACCATAACAGAAAGTGAAAGATCATGAATTTAGGGACTAAGAAACAGAATTTCTCTTATCAGCCAGCAGCTCAGCAGCTGCAGATATCATTGAAGCATAAACCTGCATGGGAGAGCTTATTCACAAAGGGGAAGAATAATGTGACCTCTAATAACAAGTTGCTTCCATTTGAAACAGGAAAATATTAAATCCTGTCTACAAAAGACCACCGATCATGTCTCAGTGATACTCTGTGAAGTACCAGTGAAATTCTAGTAGTTTCAGTTTAGAGAAAATAACTCAAAAATAGCAAGCAGTGATGTAGAGGAAATTATTTGTAATGTACTGAAAATAATAGCTATATTAACACATTTTGGGTTTATTTACCATTTTTATCCAGTGCAACTAGTCAGTTAAATTGCCAGTCAGACAAAAGGGTGCAGGCAGCAGTGGATGAATTACCCAGAACAATATCTGAATTTGTGGTGTCATCACCAGGGCTTACAATTGGTAGACCTTTTTTGATGCATACACCCTAGTTGGGAGATATAGGATCCACATACCTAGAAAAGGCATCTTCACTAATAAATTGGTCAACATAGTTTTCTTGCCTATGCAAAAGTTTGAAGAACAATTAAGTCCAGCCACTTCAAGCGCACATATACCAATGCAGTTATTCTGGACTACATATAGGAGGAAGTGGAACTCTATGCCCTGTCTAAGTGTTGTGATGTTGTAGGAATCAGAAAAACCTTTTGGGGAAGCTCACATTACTGGAAGATCACAACAGACGGCTACAAAGTGTTTCAGAAGGACAGGAAAGGAAGAGAAGGTGGAATTGCACTTTATGTAAAACAGAAAACTGAGTGTATGAGGTTGAGCTGTGGAGACCATAGCAGTTCTATTGAATTCCTGTCAAGATTAGAGGGATCATCATGAGGCCAGAATTTTATGACATTCCAGTCATGATGATGAGGCTAACAAAACCTTACTTTGGCTGCTCAAAGAAGTTTTGTGCCAATAGAACCAGCTCCTCATTGATGGAGAACTGTTATTACTTCTACTTGTTGAAAAAACGATGCTGTGTGGCACAAACTGCCCATCAAGTTTCTGCAAAACTATGAGGACTGCTTCCTGCTTCAGATGCCAGCTAGGAGCAGCATATTAGTAGATTTACTATTCACAAACTGAGAGAACTTACTTGACTGCATAATTAATATTGGTAGTCATAGACACACCTATGATGACATTGTGGAGTTTAAGATCTTGCCAAGCATGCTTGACATCAGGAATAGGACAAAGGCCCTGAATTTTGGAAGAGCCAAATTCATTATGTTCAGAGCCCAGCCACTATGTATTCCTAAGGAAACAACCATGGAGGGCAAACAAGTTTGTGAGTGCTGGGAGCTTTTCAGAAACAACCTTCTGAATGGCTGAAGAGGAGCAAGAACAGTCCACGTCTCAAAAAGGGAAAAGAAGAAAGCAGAACAAAATACTACCTGGGCTTAACTATGAGATTTTGTATGTGCTTAAAAGCAAAAAAGAAGAATGCTAGTTATGAAAAGGAAGCTAAATAGGTAAGTAGGACTAAAAGGGCCTTGATGGAGCATGTAGAGGTGCAGTGAGGAGGACTAAGGTTCAGCTGGAACTGAAACTGGACAAGAGAGACATCAAAGAAGAAAGGGTTCCTCAGACACACAAGCAATTAACAGAAGCATTGGGAAGATGTAGGACCCACTGCTATACAGGGCAGGGAAACTATTAATGCTGATGAGTCGGAAGCTCTCTATACCTTATTTGCCTCTGCTTTAACGTCACAGGGTAAGGATTTATGGCAGCATATGTTGATCCCCCCAGTAGTGGAGGAAGGAAGGGTTGGTCTTCATCCTCTTACAAGGTCTCAGCCCACATAAATCTATGGGCCTGGATGTAATCCACTCCAAGGCATTAAGACAAATATCTGACAATGTTGCAAAGCCACTATCTATAATATTTGAAAAGCGGTGGAGAATAGAGTATACCCCTTATAACTGGAAGAGGCAAAATGTCACACTCCGCTTCAAGCAGGGCCCTAAAGAGGGCCCAGGAAACTACTGGACCACTAGTCTTACTCCAGTCCCTAGTAAAGTAAAGGGATGAGTTCTCCGAGAAATTAGTACAAACCAAGTGAAGCAGGGGGCTGGGAAAAATCAGAACAGATTTATGAAACGGAAAATCATTGCAGAGTAATTGGATCCCTATCTACAACAAAGAGGAAATTTTCTGTTGAGATGAAGATGGTTTACCTGTTCTTCAGCAGAGCATTTGGCACCATTGCCCACTATCTTCTCTTGAACAAAATGGCCAGATGCAGGTTGTATGGGTGTTCTGTCAGGTGTGTACGGAATTAGCTAACAGGCAGAACTCAGGCAGGTAGTTTTTACTCAGACTGACAGTCAGTCAAATGCAGTCCCACAGAAATGTCTACTGGGCCTCATGATGTCCAACATGTTCATGAATGGTCGAGATAATAGAATTGAAAGCATCCTCAACAGCTTTGCTAGCAACTCTAAACTGAGTGATGACCTGGACAAGTTTGAAGGGAGAGACACAGTTACAGACAAACCTGGATGGGCTCGAAGAGCCAACTAGGAAGCATTGTATGAGGCTTAATAAAGACAAATCCCTGCACTTGAAGGCTAGGTTCCATGTAGCTGGGAAGCAGTTACATGAAAAGAACCTGGGGGTCCTGGAGGACAACAAACTTGATCCAATCGGACAAGATACTAGAAATCCTCATGTAACCTCCCTTTCTCATGGAAGTTTGGGTTAGGTGCTGTTTTGAGGTCTCTTCCAACCTCTTCTATCATTCTTTATCTGTAAGGTAGATCCACAGTAACACAGAAGAGAAATAACTTCTGAGAGATTTAGAATTACTTGGGATTTAGGTAACAAATTGATCTAATTGATGTCCCTGAAAAACGCCAGAAGAGACTGAGTAAAAACAACTACTTTCAAATGAATATAGATCAGTGAAATAAATACAAGACATTGCACATGTAGATTTGTTTTGTGGAATCAGTTTCTATATTTCTCTGTAGTTCATGAAAAACAGGAAAAATGCAAAGAAACAATCAAAAAACATTAGAAGTACATCATTCATTTATATATTATAAGTAAAATATATACAGATGTAAATTTGCTTAATACACTGTTCAGCACTGTATTGGTTTCTGTCAAATCATAGAAATTATAGAAAACTGAACAACTAGGAGGCATGTCAAAATAAAGCATATGCTAAATTATTCCAGTCAGTAATAGATAATCTATTACAGTTCTGCAAATTCTTCTGTGAGAGAGACAGCACTCTAAATTAACCTAATTTATCTATCTTTCTGCAATATATTTACAGAGAGCTAAGATGGTGAAAAAAAGCATGAAAGATATAAACCAAGGATTATGAAAGGATGCAAATGAATGTGAAAGGACATAAATGAAAAAAACCCCACCAAATCATCAAGCAAATAAAGCCCAACCTAAAATCAAGCAAAAAAAATTAAACAAAAAATAAGCAAAAATAAACCCCCCCAAAACACCCAACAAACCAAACCAACAACAGCAAAAAGCAAACAAAAAAAAACCAAAGAAAACCCATCAAATAACCCAAATGAATCCTCTAAAACTATCACTTCTTTTTCCTTACAGTGAAATGCCAAAACATAGGAGTGCTACAAGGATCCCTAATTGCACTGATCCTTTGTCTTAAGTTTTTAAGAGATCTATTGAAGAAGTTGGAGAGATAATTGTCACAAGTTGAAGGTGAAAAAATTACATATATTTTGAAACCCAGGAGTTAAGAGGTTCTAGTGGGGTATTTTGAACTAAATGGTAAATGGGGTTTGATCAATCCTCATTTAAAGAAATAATCTGTTCTTGCTTGAATAGTTGCAACAACTTTAAAGGAATCAAAAGAGGAGCTTATTTTTATAATTTATTTAGATTTACTTGAAGATTTGCAATTGCTTTCAAAAATTATTATTTTACACCAATAGAGTGCTACATGATTGAACTAGCTGTTTTCAGAATTACAGTTTCTTAAAGTAAAACTTCACCTGCTCAAGATAAATGAGAACTATACTGAAAATATAGTTATAGTAAAAGTTAATAAACCTGTATAACCAAATTGTTACAGAACATACTAAAATCAATAAAAGAGAAAGACAGTATTAGGAGTACTGTTTCCCTGGACCCGTTATGATGATCATCTCCTTTTCAGTGTAAGAGTTTTTAAGAGAAGTTCAAGATAGAGGCCTATCAGACTCATTACCTAATATCACTCTTGCACTGGCTGCCAAAACCAGCAATGAAACACTAAGAAAACCATCACAGATTCCTTAAGTGCTGCAAAAATGAGTATCAAAGGTTATGGAACTAATGTTGAAACATTCAATATGAAAATAAAAATATACACAATTTGATATTCTTATTTCACACCAGAAATGTGCAGTAACACTTAGATTTTGTATTACTCTACTGTAGTATCAGATTGCAATTCTCTCATATTATATAAGTATATAACACAATTATAATACAATGCTGTGACACATTATTATAATAAGAAAGCTCATATGCTTGTCATTTAAGATTAGAAAAAAAAAAGCACTAAGGCACTTAGAAAAGAAAACAATGTCCATTTCGTAAAGTAAACATTAATTCTTTATTGCATACCTTAGCTCTACATGCAAACCATAGGCAAAGTTGGGCACTTCTGAGAGGCATCATACCAAAGCTAAGCAAAGGCCTGGCTAAAGTAAAGCAGCAACAAAACATGGAGATCAGGAGAAAATATTTATCTCAGGCTTATTTAAATTTGCAACAAACAATAGTGAACATTCTATGATAAAGTAATTTTTGTAGAACTGTTTTACCCCATCAATATATGTTCAGCCTAAATAATCAAGTTGCTCAAGGGATTGGATTCAACTTAAAATAATCATCAGGCTTAATAATCTGTTTATAAATTGATTTCTCAGTGCTTCAAAATGAAATGCTACTGTAGGCACATAAGCATAAAAAATTAAGGCATTTTAAAGTCACATAATTCATTACCTTGGAATTTAGGTGACAATTACTTATTTATATTAAAAATCATAATTATATATTAAAAAAATAATTGCAACCCTAACGTACTGTTGTGTTCCTCTTTTTAACAAAGGGAATGAAGAACTCAATTGATTCTCTGCAGTAAGGATAACATTAGGCACATTTAACATTTAAGGGAGAAAGGCAAGTAATGCATTTTGCAAATTTGAGCTTAAATAAAAATAAATAACTATTTCCATGAATCACCATTTTTTTGTAATTCCACTGATACTAATTGCTACATTAAAAAAGAATTTTAAACAGTGGTGTTATTATTTTGATGATTGCACTGAAACACATTCTCCAAGGTATAGGAAAGAAGACGATTTTTTTCTGCTAAAAATTAAATCAATATAATGAAATACGTATGGTGTCAAGGAACATGTTCACTTGTAATGGAAAATCACCAAAGGCATTGCATTGTTTTCAATTCCCTCTTTTATTTTTAAATCGGCATAGGTATTTGCTAATTAAAGGTGTCTGATAATTTACTGAGGTTAGTGGGAGTCAGTCTAGATTCAGGAACATGAACATGGAAAATGTTCATGGAAAACATAGTTCTTAAATTTAGCTCAGTTAGAGAAGGACTGCTCAGTATTAGGAATAGGAGCTGTTTACTGACTTTACTTCAAGATTATGCATTTCACATAAACAGCATGTCTGTATAGCAGTATAACTACAAACATTCACTAGATTCTAGAAGAATTTGTCCAGGAATTATTTATTACAATTTAGAAGGTTTCCAATATTTTAAGAAAGATGAAGGTATAAATGAAGATAAAATTTGCTTATGATCACTCACAATATTCTGTACATTATTCTGAATTATTACAGAGATTTTTTTTATTCATTATAATTGCAGAATGCCTCAAGATTAAATTCTGAACCTCTTCCAATGGCATGTGCATTTTATAGCATTAGGAGCTGGAGATTTAATGGTCTTGGGAAGCTTAAATTTTATTAAACTTTTATTAACCAAGGATTTTCTCAGTGTAATTGAATAACTGAAAACACTTGAAGCTTTGCTGAATTAACAGAGATTAAAACCATGGAATAAATTGAAAAATAAGTTAATAATTGAAATCAGATTTCATTTTAAATTGTTTTAACTTGAAATAAAACAAAACCAGTATTGACAGTTCATATTTACTTGTCCAACAGTATATTCTTCCCATCTTCAGCTCTGTTTTTTCTGCACAGATTGGAGATACTAGGCTTAGCCCAGAGTTTTTATTCCTTATGCTATAGTTTTGTTTCCAATCTCCATGAACCAGCACTTTTTCAATAAGGAATAGACCTCTAAATCATCATGCAAATTGATGTAGTATTCTAATACCGCTATGTTTATCAAATAATTTCCTACTTGTTATGATAAAAATATAAAAGCAGATTTTCTCAGAAAGTTAGAGATTTATATTTAAGGTTTCTTTTCCTCCCACAGAAAGTGTTGTGGTTTAACCCCAGCTGGTAGCTAAGCACCACACAGTTGCTTGCTCAGTCTCCTCTTGTGAGATGGGAGAGAGAATGGGAAGAGTAGAAGTTAGAAAACTCATGGGTCAAAATGAAGAAAGTGCAATAGGTAAAGCAAAAGCCACATGTGCAAGCAAATCAGATCATGGAATTCATTCAGCACTTCCCATGAGCAGGCAGGTGTCCAGCCATCTCCAGAACAGCCAGGCTACATCACATGCAATGGTGACTTGGGTGGAAAAACATAATCACTCCAAATGTCCCCCCTTTCTTCTTCTTTCCCTAGCTTCATATGCTGAGCATGATACAATATGTTATGGAATATTCCTTTGGTCAATAGGGATCAGCTGTCCTCTCTACGACCTTTCCCAGATTCCTATGGACCCCCAGCCTATTCACTAGTGGAGTTTACATGTATCATTCTATTATAAAAATTTTGCAGTTTATGAAAAGGCTAAATTGCTTGCTAATGTGATTAGGTCTAATACAATATCCTTTGAAAACAAAGACTACATCTTTACAATCATCCAGCTGCGATTCAGCACAATGTATTGCTTACCAATAACATATGTGAAAGATAATTTCAGACTTCGGAAATAAATATGTTTCTTTTCAGCTGGTACGTGCATAAGAATGCAAGTGTGCACAATTAACAAATCTGCAAATCTGCAAATCATGGACAGTTCCAATATTCTTTATTTTCATTTTACCAGATCCACCAAGCAGACCCACACCAACAATTTGTAGCATGTGTGAGTATCACAGTTTAGAAAGCGTAAAAAATAGTTTACTGTGATGAGATTTTGAAAGTGAGGAAAGAAAGAAATACTTAATTTAAAAAATATGTATTTAATTTGTTCCACTCTTTAGAATAATTTCTGTTGTTTTGTGGCAGTTTTTATTGTGAGCATCAGAAGTTTTGAAGTGGGCTTTTACCCTGGACTGCAAAAATTCCACACAGAAACCTTTGAAAAATAGACTTGTACTGAAGCAATTTATTCTCAGTTGAAATGGGTAGCTTCAGATTCTTCCCTTTTTCTACTTTACTTTATAATTCACTCATCAGAGTGTCCATGCTGAATCTCAGAAAACTTCATACTGAAAATAACTTCAAAATCAACACGTGTGTACTTGTTCCAGCTTTACCCAAGCAGAAATGTTTCCATGGGAAAAAGCTTAGAAAGAAATAACTTGGTCCACTCTGGTTCCTCCACATCACAGTAATTAACTTCAAATGATATGGCTATAAGAGATTTATAGACTTTAAACTTGTGACTATTGGCCCATCATGAAAAAAGTAATTGCTATCATAAGTCACAAAACTGACAAAGGATGCACTGATCTGCCATAGAGTGTTTTTCTGGGCTTAGTAAATGGGCATCTGAGATACATGAAACACTCCAAAACCAGAATATCGGCCTCAGAATGCCTGGTTTCTTTCCAGAGAATTCCTGGAGTAATGTCCCTGTTTTTCTAAGGACAAATTATAAATGTAGCTGTTGAAATTGCCTCAAAACAGTATTACCACCAGGAGTCACAAATAGAACATTGAAGTCCTCTTTTGCTCAGAGATGTAGACATTTTTGTCAACTGGGAAAGGAAAAAAAGAAAAAAATGTGTCAAGCCTACAGATACTGTCAAATAGATATTGATAAAAAGTTGTTGAAGAAAATTGAATATATGCACATATATTTTAATATGTATATCATTATTTTTTGAATGAACTATTTATAGACCTTAAAACTTATTTGTGACTATTCAGTCAGTCTAAATCAGCAAGATGTATGACTACGTTGTGGTAGTGAACATTAAACTGTGCTATCGAGAAGACACAAAGGTTACTGTGAACATCCAAAAACTAAACCAATCCAAACCTAAAATAAAGCCAAAAAAAAAAAAAAAACACAAAACCACAGCCAATCTGAAAAAAATGTCACCTCCTGTTGGAAAACCTTGCCATTTTAGTAGCAAGGATCGCATTCTTGTTATAATCTGAGCTCCTGGCAAATTAGTGTCTGGTTGACAGGTGTACACTATGAATACATTGTGAGTTTCAGAGTTCAGAATGTCTGCAATATGGACTATAAGATTAACTGTAAACTGTAGTAGAAACAGTCCCCAACACAAATCAGTCTACTGGATATTTATGAAACCAGGTGTTTCGTTTATCACTGGCAGATTTATTTCCTAAGAAACTTGGAAAACTTAGCAAAAATAATTTCCCTGCCAAACACCAACCAATTTCTACCCATAGTTTAATGAATCTTCTTTCAATCAATCATCACATTGCTACAATTCTGATCTGTCTACTCACACATATATATATATATATATATTTGTCTTCTTTTGTATTAATGTGTGGTATTTATCAGTAGCAAAAATACGGCAACATATTTTAAAAAAAGAGGATAGGTCAAAATAATGGTTGAAAACAACCAGCTGAGTAGAAAAGAAATCAAATTTATTGTATTGCACAAGTTTTCCTCTGCTTTTCTCTTTCTATCAATTGCCTCTGCAAGCTGTTCCAGCAGTGCAACTTCTGGCAAGTTGTTTGTCGTATTACCTAACCTGGAAATTAAGGCACTTTATAATAGAAAAACCTCAACAGGAGCCACCTTATAAATACTTTCTAAAGCCTGAACAATTTTTATTACCATAAATGCCACAGTGGTGTCACTAAGAAACCCTGGTGATGAGCACAGGATAAAAGAAAAACTATTTTACAGCTTACTTGTAGGAATTGGAACACAACTGAATTGTAAGTTCCCTTGGGTTATGAATAAATCTCTTTATCAATTTTAGTGAAGATCGTTGCTATTTCCTTGCAACATATTTTTTTAATTAAAAATAGAGTTTAGGATAATAATAATAATATTAATAATAATAATCTGATTATAATTTTAAACATCATATTTTGTATAAATGAAAGACCAAAATACTCAGATGTTAACTTCAAAAGGGAATTTAAGAACCAACTAAATAATGGAATGAATTGCTTGCAAATGTCTAAAAGTAATATATATCTATTTAAGTATTCCTAAAGTTACATTTTGAAGGGTCTGATACCACTAACAATTTCAGCATTTGAAAATACTACCTCAATTTAAGAAATTTTAAAATATCAGAATTTTTCCAACTTGAAAAAGGAATCCAGTTTTATTGCTCTCTGATAGCACAATATGTATCTATTAACAAGGTATGTACCACCTTCAGAAATATTAATAATGATCTGATTTATTGAAGCTTTTGTCTATCACGAAGGGAGTTGAGTAGTATCACTGTATTTTTCAGTTCACAATAGCACTGTCATTCATTTAAAGTTAAATGCTTCTACTGTGCATGTTTGTCAAAAACTACTTTCTTTAACATCATCATTAGTTTACAAATTTCTCTCAAATCAAATGTAAGTAAAACTAAGAATCTACATTATGAAGCCAAAAGCTTGTCTGTTTTCATCAAATACCTCTGTGAGAAATATATTGTAGTTTAATTTGCTTGTTCACAATTTACATGAAGATCAAGTGTACTGCATTTGAAAGAATTGCTTAGGAGGATGTTTGCCATATTCAATCTGTGACAAACTAAATTTATGGAAATTTTTAGAAAGATAATAATTTCTCTTTCTTTGAGCAACTGTACCTGTTCAGCAGAAAGAAATTCATACAATATCAGGACCGAGTGGGAGCAAGCAGGAAACTGGCAGAGTGCACAGGCTTTTGGAGGTTCCTACAGAACAGCTCTGCCTTTGGCAAGTTCTGAATCCAAGCCTCAACTGTGACAGTGAGGCTGTGCTGAAATCCAGAAAAAGAAGCTGAAAAAGAAGCTAGGCTAGACTGAGGACTATATCAATTACTGGTAAGGAAAGCATTATTTTTATATCTTTTAGTTTAGGCTGTCAAATCTGAGATTTTCTTACATTAGTGTGTAAGGCATTTCATAATGAAATGCATAACATACACCTATTCTGCTCAGGTTACCCTCAGGTTATCTTTGAACTTCCAGGGAGACATGGGAGGACAGGTGCTTTCAGTTCTGTGGATATCTCTGGGTAGCTTTTAGCTAAACTTCCTCGAGCTCTCTGCAGGTCTGTGCTTTGCTGTTGAGGGCAGGAAGAATGAGCTCTTTATGAGATATGTGGCATCAGGTCACCACAAGCTTTAGCTCACACAGAACCCCTTCCCAAAAGTTCCTCTCTACCTCTCCTTACTCTTCACACTTTTCCCATTTTCCAGCATGGATCTTCTTCATGTCTTCCAGGAACAGTCTGCTCCAGCATAGCTCCTCCATGGTCCCATGTTCTTCCCAGTTCTACTAGGGAAGCTGCCTCTATATGGCAGCTATATGGTTTTCTCTCCATGGATAACAGTTCCTGAAAGGAATCAGTTCCTGAAAGGAATCTGCTCCAGCATGGGCTGGAACATGGGTTGCAGTGGATATCGGCATGGATACCAGCTCCATTCTGAGTTCTCCAAAAGCTGCAGGGGAATCACTGTCTCAGTGCCTGGAGCAACAATTTTTTTCTTTTACATGCACTGGTATCTTAGGTTTATTGTGATCTTAGTGACTCAGGAATTATGGGATTGTTGGAAACAAACACACACTTTGTGTGAGGAGGACACACAGACCCTCCTTCAAAAGCTGAAAACTTCCAGATAAGTATACAATTTATTGAGGTTTAATTATGCAACTCAAATAATGTGGCAGATGAACTGCTGGAATATGGGGAGCAAAAAAGGGACATCTGCAACAGGAATGGCAATGAATCCTTTAACCTTCAAAGAAAAAGGGAAAGGCAGATGAATATCATCTGTGGAAAACTGAGGACTTCCCTGGGGCAAGATATGGAGAAAATTATCTGTAGTAAAATTAGTACCTTTTCTGAGCCTATAAATATTGCCATCTTCTTAATATTGTAGAACTTAATTTTAAATATGTAGGCAGCGGGTAAAAAGAAAGAGAGAAAGCTTTCCTAGTTCCCATATCAAACAAAGTAGTGCTGACGCTGATATTTAAGACATGTTAGAATAAAGTGACACAGAATACTGGATTTCTTTTAAAAATGGATATTTCTACCTTTTGTTCCCTCAAATCCTCTTTGCTGTAATCTCTGATAATCCAAATTCCATTGTTCAATTCTTTTCAGACTTTTTAGTGTAAGAAGCTGACTTGTCAGCAGTAAATGCAGTTTCTTTGTATTATAAGTGAATGTCTGTATAGTGAGCTATAACATACAATAATGTGCAAAAATCAATAAATATGTAGTGCTCAAAGATATCTGTCTATTAATTGCCAGCAGAGTGACAGATTGATGCCTGTTAAAATATATTCAATTCATGGTCTAAGATCTCAAAGTGCTGAGTAGAAAAAATGCCAACTAGAAATACCCAAGTCAGGAGAAAAGATTATCAGTAAGTTTTCACAAAGATAGAAATACTAGTCAGCAGAATAAAAACTACACATCTGTATGATTTTGATCTTTTAATGCTAAGAATACTCCAGTGAAATGTAATAGGACACTATACAATATCATCAGTAGTTAACCTGTCTACCAAGTGTACAGTTTAAGACCTAAAAACTTACATTAGGTAGTAAAAGCAGGTACCAGCCACCGAGTGCCAGGTTTCATGAGAGCAGCAGCAGAAAATGGGGCTGTGCTCATGGTCTCAGAAGGGAGTTCAAACTGCAAGTGGCCAAGTATAAAACTGGGTTGCTGCCTGCTCTGCTCACCTAGAGGTTTAGGCTGCAAACTTGATGGTTGTCCCAGCTAGGAAGTGGCCATGCAAAACTACCTGGAAGCCTGAGATCTCCAGAGAATTAGAAGTATAACATCTTTGAGAATAATTACCATTTTATAAAAGTATAAGGTGATGGTGAGCTGCTGAACAAAAAAAAAGCTATGCTGTCATTTCTACCCAAACTAACCTCAAAAGGACCAAAATAGTTATCCAGACCTCCAGGTTGCATAGGGTTCCAGAATCAGGGAGCCCCTCTAACACCTAAATGCAGTGGTGGATATCATAGTGTCAAGTGTGTCCAGATAGAAGTGCTTTTCAAACAAGTGGCTCTGTTACAAGAGACACACGACAGGCAGCACAGTATCTCAGAATGTGAGTGATCAATACTATTGACTGTGTGCTGTCCCAGGCTGAGCAATGGTTTGGCCTTAAAGCCATGCAAGGGGAAGATAAGCCTGAACTCAACCTTGAGCTGTCTGGCACAAGTAACCCACAGGATGAGTTACTACTTGGGCAGAAGGAAGAACCTTCCCCTAAGGAATGCCTGCATAAAAAATACAATGCTCTGAGGGTGAGGAATGAAGACATGAGTAACAGAGGAGGATTTGAAAGAAGCTGACCATGAGAACTTGATCCAATTACCCACCCATATTAAAACCAGTGCCACTAGAAAATTACTAAAAGTAATCAGAGATTTCTTGTTGAGATCCTCTGATGCACCCATTACCATCCAGGCAGTATATCTAGAGAATTTTTTTAGTTCCTACCAGTCCATGTAGGGTCCAATGACACTGTGATCAGGAAATTTTTTGTCAGAAGTATTTATTATTATTTTCAGTTTGAGCTTATGGAGTGAAATTTAATAATTCTTAAGATTATTTGCCATTTCAAAAATACTCATGCTAACAATAATAAAAATATATATCACTGGAATATTACAAGCTTTCCAAACAAGTATGCAGACACATTTTTCAACTAGGAGACCTTCCATATAATCATAAATTGATAATTTTATGTGTTTTGGATCGTTGTATTCTTTAATGTATATTGATACATGTGGAAATAATGATAAAATCATACAATGGTTTGGGTTGAAAGGGACACTAAAGATGGTCTTGTTGCAGTAAGCAGATCCCTGCTTACTGGAATGGCAGGGACACATTCCACAAGACCATGCTGCTCAGAGCCCCATCCTAACTGGCCTTAAAATCAACTAAACTTCTTAAAAATTCTTCTTCCTTCAAATATAGTGAAGAACCACTACGTTCTTCATTCTTTATTATTGCTCTTACTATTAAAAGTGCGAGTCTGCACATAAAATGATTACTTATGAGGAAACACTTGAAAAAACTTGAATAAAATAGTGACAGTTTTAGATTAGTTTTAAAGAAATGTGGTAGCACGTGTTATTTTGAAGTTTTATGGTCAATGGTTCAGCTATCTCCTGTTTTCTCATTTATGATATATGCCCAAATATTCCTTCCTTTAAACATGATTATATTGACTTTTCACATAATATAATTTAAAAGCATTCTGCTTTTGATATTGGCTTTTATGAAATTGAATTATTAATTAAGAAATGGCAACAAAAACTTAGTGATATCTATATTACATCTTTATGGAATATGTGTTTCTTTTGTGATGGATCAGACTAATGTATCACCTGAGTGGCAGCTCTTACAACAGCTACTCTGAGGATGTATTAATATAGCATATCATCATAGTGCTGTCACTGTAATAATTTAGTAGTGTGCTACATCACCAGATTAATGATGAAAAAAACCTGTGCCCAATACAGAAATCACTGTGCTTTGTTGAATTCTCCCAAGCTCCATTTGTGTGTACACTTGAATAGGTCTACAGAGACAAAAGTGCTATAATAGTTTAATGGTCCCCTACTCTACCTGCCTTCTATTTCTATCTTCTGTTTTAGTCTCTTTCATTTCCACTCCATTTATCCTTCCAGATTCTCTTTTCTTTTGCAGATTTCAGCTTCTATTGCTTCTGCCTACTGCCCTCTCCCTCTTTATCCTGATATAGCATAGCACAGGTCTGGGGTAGGCTGTAGCCTTTCCTGCTATCCCCCTGTCTCTTTCCTTTCCTATTCTTTTCCACCATTAATTACATTATTCTATATTTATTACTCTGGTTTTCATCCTTCTATCATGCTAGGTTGTCCCTGTGGCACCTATTCTACCTTTCTGAAAATGGTGACCTCTGGCTTTAAAACTCATATTTCATTTGAATTCTGTAATTGCCATAACATGTGGATTTTAGTGCCTGTCTTTTCCTATTTTCAATGAGGTGAAATGAGGCAGGGTGAGGTGAAGCAGAGAGGGAAGGCAAGGCAAGGCAAGGCAAGGCAAGGCAAGACAAGACAGATGGGCGTTCTTACAGTTGGTCAGTAATTGAAATAGGATATGAGCTGAGAAAAATATGTTCTCTTGAAGGACAGCTTGTCCCCCTGTATTTTCTTTTGATTTGTCTTGCCAATAAACAGGAATTTAACTGCCGTTTTTATTAAGAGTTCACAGTTTTCTAAACAGAAAGCTACAGGTCTGGAATAACAAGTTGGAATATTGTGCCATGCCTTGAGTACCATGTAATAGTCACAGATCAAGACTCTTTTTAGATTTTTATTTGTTATTTGTTTTTTAGTTAAAATATTTCATCTCGATTCTTAAACGTTAGGAACATCTTCAAATTTGATTTGTTTTGTAAATACAAAGTCATGTATATCCATTATAAAGTCTCTATGCTATGACTGTCAGCATAGAATTTTCTCATATTTCTAGCCATGTCTTTCACCCTAGGAGAATTTGTTCCACATATGCTTTTGGAGGTGAGTATCTCAGCACTCCTGTGTGAAAAAATAATGTTCTCAGGTGCAAGTAGGGTAGTGGTTCTATAAACTCTTCATTGGAAGATTTCGGATGGTCTGGAGGTGACTGTATTTCCTGGGTGGTTTAGCTGTTTGGGGTTTTTATTCCTGCATTTTAAGTATGTGTTTTTGTAGGGTTTTCTAGATTTTATTGCTCATGGGAAAAAAAAATTATTTTATTAATATGCTGGTTTTGGCTGGGATGATTTTCTTCATAGTATTTACTATGGGGATAAGTTTTGAATTTGTGCTGACAACAGAACTGATGATGCACAGATGTTTTAGCTGTTACTGAGCAATGTTTACACAGTGTCAAGACATTTTCAGCTCCTCATGTCATCCCACCAGTGAGGAGCCTGGAGGTGCAGAAAGTGTTGAAAGGGGACACACCCAGGACAGCTGACCCAAACTGACCAAATGGATATTCCATAACATAAGGCATCATGAGCACCAATAAAACTGGTGGAAGAAGTTTCAAGGTGACTTCTTCTTCAAAAGCAGTCTGCTAGATCTTTCCTGCAGATGACTGCCTGGAGAGGTCCTAGGAAGTGATGACAAGAGCACTACAAATGCACAGAGGCACAGTCCTGGTATATCCAGATATACCACAGTTACAACACAATGAAAAGTGTGACTTTCATGACCGTCTGTCACATAAATTAATTACCATAATTCCTGCCAGTCTCCTGGACTGCAGAAAATGTGGAATCTGTTCTTTCAAATAAGACTGGAGTAAGACTTTTGTGCCTCACTCTCCTAATTATGTTGAAGAAATAGTAATTGTAGCACGGAAATACAGAATATCCAGACTAAAAAATATGGTGCCAAAAGACTTTGAAATAAATTTCATTATTAGTAATACCTGCAACAAAACTGTAACACAAAACTAGATTAAAATGGCTCTTTTTGCCGTTCTTAAAGTGTATATCTTAAGAAACATGGTATACGAATGTGAGTCATTTTCACAGGACCTGTTTTAGGTTGTATAGAAAGGGAAAGGTTGGTCATAATCTCATGAAAATTCTTCTTTTTGAACAATAGTTTCATTTTTACATAGAATGCTATTTCAAAGTTTTAAAAAAATTAATTTTTCATAGATATTCAACGTCAATCACAAAGTGATCAAACATAAAAGACATGAAAACGTCCTTTTCTTAAGACATCCGCTTATTCTCTACTAAAACCAAAATTTTCTATGTCTTGTATGTCTCTCATCTTTTCTCTCTCTCTTTTAATGATATGGCAAGTGATTTTCTCTCCAAAGTCAAACCAATAGAGCAATTTTACAGAATAGTATTTTGAAACACAGCACAAATCATAGAACTGAGAAACAAACTCTACATTCAACTTGATTATCTTTTAATCCAGACTTGCCATGAAAAGTAAGAAGGTACAAAACAGAATCATACATTCAATTTAGCTAGGCAGAAATGCCTTTTGGTTATGCTACTATTTCCTTACAGCCTGAACTAAAACTTGCTGCAGCCAATGAAAATTTCTAGTGAGCTTTCAATCAGCCCATAGGATGGCAAAGGAAAGTTTTCCTAATGGTTTTCCGAACTAGTTTTGGTATTTCTTTGGATTTTTCAGTCTTTATATTTGCCAAATATTCTTAAATCTGGTCCAGCTATATTGTCCTTTGTATTTCAAACGTAGGAGGGGAGAAGCAATAGCACAGAAAATGTGAGCAAACTGCATTTCACCTATAAAACAAAAAATATGAGAAAAAAAACACATAAAACCTAGATGCAGTCTGTTGGGCATTGCTTGAGAAGGCATGAACTGTTCACTGAAGTTGAAGAATTTTGTCCTTTGTATTTCAAATGTAGGAGGGGAGAAGCAATAGCACAGAAAATGTGAGCAAACTGCATTTCACCTATAAAACAAAAAATATGAGAAAAAAAACACATAAAACCTAGATGCAGTCTGTTGGGCATTGCTTGAGAAGGCATGAACTGTTCACTGAAGTTGAAGAATTTATTGAGGAAAGCTGTAAATGACAATGTAGTACAACTTGATGGCTTGCTTTAATGCTCTTGCTAGAGCTCACTCTCTGCATTCTGTGCTCAAACTGATGGGTAGGGGAAGTTAAAACCTGAAAACATACACTCAGATGGCAGTGGGTCAAGTCACTGCAAATGTTCCCTTTGGCTTCCTTTCAAAGGCTTCAATAAAATGGAGCAATAATTTTTAGAAGATTTTAAGCTTGTTGGTTCTGCACCAGACATTTTTAAGAACACAAAGTTGACAAGAATTCTCTTTGCCTTGAAGTACTGCTCCTAAAGATAGCATAATGGTTTCTGCAATGCCAGAAATTTGAAACTTTAGTACATCTGTACATTCTTTCACTTTCCAGAGAGCCTTTGCTGAAATGATTCTCCTGAATATTTCTGAGCTGTTGTTTAACCTCTGATTATCACCTGACATATTACCCAAAATTAAGTAGTGAGCTCAGAAATTGTCGGAAGTAAAAATGCAGTTTAACCTTTGAAGCATGAAAGTGCAAAACTGTTTTTTGAATGGTAGTGCTTAGCCATGATTTCACTACACTTGTCCCTAGAAATGAAAATGTGCAAGAGTTAGGTATCATGTCATCTATGTGCTTATATGCCTATAGATTATTTTGATCTTCTCTTTCCTTTTCCTTTGATAATATGGGCACATTTACAGAGACTGTAGAAGCTTAAATGAAGTAATTTTATTTTTTCTTTTCATTGCATTAAAGGAAGCCCTTATAATAGTGTATTATATTTTACATTTTCCCCATTATTTTAGAAAATACTGTGCTATTCTTGGAAATGGCTTTTAATTTTTTTATTTCATTTATGAACTTAGATTTGTAAGTCTTTTTAACTTTAGTACGCAGAAACATATTAGTCATAAACATTCAACAGGAAGACTTCAAAAAAGTATGTATTAGTGGATTCAAAATTAAACATAAGCTCTTTATATTGGGAAAGGTCAATAAATGTCAGAGTTCATTGTTCCAGTAAAAAAAAAAAGCAGAAAGAAAATTACATTAAGTTACATTTCCATTTGAAATAGCATAAATGAAAATGTAAGTCACTGTACAGAATATACAAATAGGACCAAATTCTGGTTGTGGTACTTTTCCTAATAGTCCTATATCCAATAGCATTGATGTGAAACACTGGGGGCACATCTTAACAGAAAACATAGCGTATCCTGAGATGATGCAGCCTTAATACATGTAAGCATGTTAAGCAACAATTAGGAAATTCACTGTAATTAAACTACTTCCACTGTGAAGCTGGAGTACAGACAAGAAGACTTGGACTAACTGCATTTTACATTGCAGGATTTTGGAATCCCAAATGGCAGTTCAGAGCAGTCAACCTGCTGAACCCTTCAGTGGTCAGTCAGCAAATTTAGTATATGGCTGAAAGAAGACATTAATTAAAAAGTGCGGAGGAAAAGGATAACATACAAATTATGCTTCTTGGGGGCTATATCAAGAACTGCAGAGAAGTGTTTCTTTTTGGTTTTAATTTTCAAGTCTAAAAGTAGATCTATATTTTCTTAGAATTTTATTTTACAGATATTTCAATTGAGTATACATAGAAACATAATATCTAAACACTCAGAAATAGATTTAGACATTTAAATTGCAACAACTTTAAATTAATTGCCACAATTTGCATTTAGTTTCTTTTTCTAAAAAATAATAAAGTGATTCTTCCCACTGTTATCTTCAAGCAATAATTTGAATTGAAGAATAAATATGTGTGTATGAAAATATTCACCTGTGAGATCTTCAGAATTCAGCAGTAAATAAATATTCATGGTATTGCTCTTTCTAAAGTATGACACCAGAAACTAAAACACATTTATTTTTAATGGAATACATGCGCTAAATGACTCTAGTTCAAGAAATTGAACTTTCATGAGTACAGTTGTTATCCTTTAAGCTTCTAATTGCTCAAGGTTATGACGTGATAGTAATTATTTAGTAATTATCCTTTTTCCAGTATTCTAAGCACTGACATTGGAAAACGGCTTGTTTTCTTTGTTTTCATGAATACAATACGCATTCAGATAGAGGTTTATGTGAACCATTTTAATTGAAAATAAATTATAATTAGAATATATTTGCTTAGAAATGAGAAGTCACATAACTGTGTTAATGCTTCATTGTTTATTGTATGTAATAAATAAATGATAGCTCTTACATGCAGAAAAAAATTGGAAATTACTTTGTTGAAAATCCATGTTTATTTCTCATGGTAATGTGATAATGTAATCTAATAGATCTCTTCATTGTTGAAAGGTTTTAGAAAATATGTCTTTTAGAAACATTATTTGGCAGCACTTGGCCTTCTGAAGGTAATTTCAAAATGAGATTATTATGAAATATGATGTTTAGCACTTTGGAAAAATATTTATTTTCCAGTAGTGATTTTTAAAATATTAACCTTGTTGTCTTGCATTCCTGCTCATATACTGAAAAGTACTGAAAAATTGCTCATTGCATACAAAACATTCTGAGACATAATGAACACCAATTTTTGTTTTATAAATTTTGAGGTGCTTTGATGTTTTATAAATTAAATTTTAATCAGAAGAATTTATATAGATATTATAAAAGCTCTTGTTTCGTAACTACATTGTTGTGAATCCTTATCATTTCACAGATTTAACAACATACAGATTGTTCACTTTTGCTCCTTTTAAGTATGCTTTATGTTTCTCCTCATGTAAGATAATATTTTAAAGTCTTAAATGGTGGTTCTGCAAAGTGCTTATGTGACATGGTAGTAGAAAATTATTACTAGTATATTGGTTGCTAAGTTATGATTCTCAAATGCTTTTTAAGATTCATTTAGACTCCCATCTTTTTCTGAAAAACGTAACATCAATGCTACTATCAAATTCTGTGAGAATAAAAACACTTCCAAGCACTTTAAGAAGAGCTGTGAAAGCAAAAAGAAAAAGAAAGAATTACTGTGCCAAAGTAAAGCAACCTGCATTTATTCCTTTTCAAAAATTTACATGATTCTGTGTTACATCTCTAATAAAAAGACTTATCAGAATTATCAAGAAGAAATTTTACAACTTGTTCAAACAAATGGAAATACATTTTTCAAATACAGTGAGTCAGTTAACACTGATAAGATTGCAGAACCTGTCTGAGACTAGAACTTTTCTGTATTTTGGTATGTTTCTTGAATTTAGATTGTGATATCCCTTCTCCTTATGTACCTTTACATAATTTCTTTATCATAGTATTTTAAAAAAATTTAACCACTTCTAACAGCAGATAACATAAATGGATTCAAGCTCAAGTTCATAACTTTCTTTTACATAACATAAATGTATTAGCCCTCTGTTAATTATATTTTTTATATAAATTATGGATTAGACCTGAAAAACTGAGTTAACTTTCTAAATATCTTTGTTTATATTAAAATGTGATTAAAATTATTAAAAATCTCTAGTAACATAACCACCACAGATTGAAAGAACAGCAAGGAATAAAATAGTACTGAGAGAATGAATACAATTAATATTGTTTTATGAAAAGTATTTCAGGTAAATCTTTTTTCTACCTTTTAATTTTTAAAATGTATTTTGGAATTAGTTTTATCTAAAAATCATTACACATTATTTTCCAAAAATCAAATATTGCTATTAGAGTCTGTATTTTTTATTTGTTCCTGTCAAGGTATTACAAAGTGCTTTCACATTGTATTTCTTTTAGTCTATCTCTTAAAGCATTTTAAGTAAGTTTGATTCTATCAAAGTAGAGGATTAAATCTTCAAACTACAGCAATCCTAATGTCTAGAAAAAGATAATAAAATAAAATGTCAATAGTAGGACAGATTAAATATTTCTTAGAGATGATAAAATTGAGGAAAATAATATACTGCATTGAAAATGACAAAAAAATCCCAAGTTAGAATATTGCTTTTAAATCAAATTTTAATGCGTAATATTGTTAAAGGAAAGTACACCACTCAGGATTTGACAACCCAAGAGAGATGAGGCTCCACAGCCCGAGGTCCCAGCTACAGAAAGGTTGAAAATGTCCAGCAGACACAAGTGCACAAATCGCACACACACACACACACACACACACACACACAGGTATATGCACACGTACTTACATGCATACATGGGCAACAGCTCCAGTTCTCACACAGTCATTTCACTGGCTTGAAAACAAACAGCACCAATGGGCTCAGCCTTTGACCTGACCTTCACTTCAGGTCACGGATTCTCTGGCTCACCTGCTCTCACTCCAACTGCTGGCAACCCAGACTCCCACAAATGCACATATGTATGAGAAGCCCTTATTGGGAAACAGCTGAAAGCAGAGATCAGCTCACACCCTCACATGCACAGGACCAAGAGTCCTCACCAGGTTAGAGTTAGACAGGAATTTAATGGGAAGACATGACAGATGTCTCTGATTGAGCACTGGGCGTAGCCAGACAAGCACACGAACCAGCTCCTCCCTTTTATTCCCTTATCCTTCTGTTTCTCACAATTGTTGGTCCCCAAATCATCTAATCCTTTCCCTTTTTACTGCCATTGGTACCTCCTCTAAATATCCCAAAATGAGTCTTGTGCAATCCCTAAGTGCTCTTCCACTGTATCCACTAATGGTCGCCGGCCCCTGAACAGCAACCCCCATTAGTCTGAAAAGTGTTCTGGAGAATCTCTCCCCTTGACTCCTCCAGATGGGTTTCAAACTTGGATACTTAGGCTGAGGTTATTATGCCAGGTTTGCAGCTTGTCATTGTGCTTCCCTGTGCTTCTCTGGAATTGTGAAGATGGGCCTTCAGAGGGCTGATGACCCCCCTGACAGGCCTGGGAAGAGTCAGGCAGAGTATGTTCGGGGGTCCTCATCTGCCATAGTCTCTCTGTGTTCCTTCATGGGTGTGGAGACAAGATTTTTTTAACCACAAAATCTACCAAATACTTTTCTAGAAAATTTAATTTCCAATTTTACTTTAAATAAATAATTAAATAAATAAATATTAATGTATTTTGACCAATTCTGGATATTAATGGTTATTTTGTAATATTATACAGAAGTTGAATTTATTCTGAAGATTCCTTTGGGCACTAAAGTGGACAACAACAGACACAGTAATTAGTAGACAGTATACCACCACTTTGGACAGTCTGAACTGCGACTCAAACATTGCTAGAAGCCTCTAGGACTGTGAGAAATAAATCACATCAAGTAAAAGAAAAGCCAGTGTAGATAGCAGCTGTGGAAAAAATATGTGCTGAGACTTATTTCAATTAGAGTCGCACAGATGAAAGTGAGAAAGGTTGGATTGATTGCAATTCAAAGAGATAGGAACTTAACTTCAGTCTCCAGAGAAGCATTGAAAGATGACTGAAAAGCACATTTTTAAGAGAAACATCTGTGGTAGCACCACCATGGATTCAATTTCAGCACTTCAGCCTAAAAGTGGTAAAATGGTAAAATAAATATAACCTTAAACAACTAAACTGAGGTTAAAAACTTCACAGGAAGCATGAGTTGACACAAATTGATCTGACAGGTGAAGGATGCCTACAGCTCTGTCTTAGTGTCCTCTCTGGGAGATAATTGCATCAGAAGTGGATCCCAAACAGCAATTTTGATTTGATGCATTTTTCAGACCTATAATATCAGTAATATTTTATTTTATGGAGCCGCATTTGAGAAAGTATTTATATCAATGGAAAAAAATTGGTTAGAAAAATAGCTGGGATCAAAATGTTAGTACCGGTCAAGGACATTTTATGATTGAGAGCAGAAAGTGCTCTTTTATTGCATGTAATTAATTAGACAGTTATATGCTAGAAGTCATGATAATGAACAGACTTGAACTTACACTCTGTTCTTCTCTGTTTATAAAATATGTCGACATGAAACAAATCCACTTGAGTGCTATGCCTCTAGCAACCCAAGGCTGGCTTCTTCTTATGGCGTGATTACTTATTCCTAGCTACTTACTGAAGAAAGCCTTTAGAACCTGAGAGCTTCTTTTCCTTTAGGGAAGAAAAAAAAAAGAAAGTAAAAAAAAAAGAAGGATGATAGCTTTCCAAAGGCATCACAAATGCAAAATACATCGAGTAGGTCTGAGGATATGTATAAATTTACATGGGACCTGTTGAAGAAATACGACAGCACACAGTTTTTGTGAGACAATATTACAATTTAGTCATTCCCCAGTCTGATCTGGCATTTTTAAAAAATGTATATATATTGTTTAGGTAATTCTTCTTAAAAAAGGACTAAACATGTAGTTAATACCATTAACCCAAAAGGAAATAAATCTTACTTACAGTCACCTTAGTCCAGTATTGATGCCAAGTGGCAGGTCTGACACCCTGAGTACGCACAGAACACATTGGCCAGCATGGGAAAGATGTAGACATGGAGCTGCATGGAGCTGCATACTCCATGTAGACATGGAGTGCAAACACACTGTGGGATTGACTGTACCTTTATCTTTAAAGGGTGTGTTTAGAACGATTTTCTAAAGAATGCTGTCTAGGAGTCAAATCAGAAAGTTGCTGAGTCTGCATCTCCAGTTGTCAGTCATATCTTTCAGCTGAGACTGGTGACTGGTGACTGGCTATATTATACTTCAATCTACTGCAAATAAAATCAGATTCATTTAAACTGCCAGAGAAATGACTTGCAACTTTAGGATTACAAACCAGCATATGTGTATGTCTTGTATGGCAAGCATCAAATACGATAAGATATTAAAGGGAAATATTATTCTTTAACATTCCACTTATCCTAACTTATTTGTCTAGTGCTTAAGGTGCTTACCAGAGAGAAAGATAATCTTTGGCATGTGTATTTCATTCAATATCTGTCAAGAATAAAAAAATTAACAAATTAGCAAAAAATTGGTAGAACAGTTCTTGTTTCTTTAAGAATAGTCCTAGAAAAGAGACCTCTTGGTCTAAGTGAATATCCTGAACATATGTTTGAAGAGTTTCACTCTCACTTTCTTTCCAAGGACTATTTTTTAATCTTCGCCATAGGTGTGAATCCTAATCACTTGGATGGGAAAAAGTGAGGTTCTTTGTACTGTCATATTTAACTAGAGTGAGCTGCA
>WBND01000663.1:315437-393381 GCA_013398595.1 Tychaedon coryphoeus | reverse complement strand
CTCTGGAATGTCTGTGGATGTCTTCTGTGGAAAGTGTAAAAGAAGATTTACAAAATGGAAAAATATTTTTGCAGAAAGAGTTCAAGTGATATCTTTTTAATATTTACTGCTCTATATTTCTTCCTGAAGCTGTGCAACAGATCCATGTTTTCAAGGAAAAATAAACCACAGGAAATAACAAATTCCTCTCCAGTATGAAAAGGAAAAATCTTTCCAAATGTGGCTGTTCTCCCTGTGAAGCTGTTTTCATTTAGTCTGAAAATCAAAGTCAGCATAGATTAACAATATTCATAAGTTTCCATTTGCTCTCCCTCATATGCTTGATTTGATAAAAACAATGCCTCATTAGCTTAGGTTTACAATAAGCTTTAAGTTATTAAACAATTATTAAATCAACTTTTTTAATATGATTTAATAAAGTGTTGGTTGCAGTATATTTTAAAATACAGTCTTGATTCACTTGTATTACTCTAGGTTTTATATCAACATATCTTTCTGAAACCTGTCATAAGTAATTGCTTCATTATTCAGCCTAAAGAAAAACCACAATAAAAAAGCTGCTGATTTTGGGTCCTTCTTGTGAAAAACCAGATTTATTTAACCTAACTGTGGAGTTTTCTTTACACAGTTATTGATATGAGTAGCTTTTTTCCAAGCGCATACAATCTCTTTTTCCCTAGAAAATTCATGAGTTACAACATGGTTTCCATCTGGAAATTCCTAATTCACTGCAGTAAACATTGTAACACAGCTGTTACAGCTCAGAGCCAATAATACTCTGTATCTATATACACTTACATTTTATTCAGTATCTGTGCAACACGAGAGATGTTAAATGTCCCTTGCTTTTATAGCAATACAGAGACAAAAGCTATAAAACATTCCACTATTTCAAATATCAAACTGAATTCTCTCTGGTAGAGAAAAGGCACCACTCAAGAAATAAATCTTCACCGAAATTACTTTAATACGTATATATTCTTATGCTCCACAGATTCAGAGTGACTGTGTGTGAACATTTCCATTAGATGTTAACTCCTTAAACAAAGGATGATCATTATATAATGTTGTGAGGATGAAACACAATGCCTAGGGATAAAGTAATACACTGCATTGATTTGTATTTCCAAGATTAACATATAAAGTTCTCCATAATGAGGATTTTGCAGAAGTATACTAGGATTGCTACTGACTAAGAACATCAGTAATAATATTCCATTGAAATATAAACAGTTAAACTTATCATAAGTCAATTTAGAACTCCAGATTCAATCAACCATATTGATTAGGGGTTAAACAGAATTGCACAAAAGCATGCCCAGTGGCTAGGAATCTGAAGCACTCTCATAAGCGCAAAGAGTCTGACACAGACTTTAGGGGGAACTAGAGTCTTTCTGTATCACTAGCACACAGCCAGGTGGCTTACTCTAATGAGCCTCAAGTATTTTGAAACTGCTATGAGCTGGGGGGCTTTTTTGAGTATCCTGATAGCATCACATCTAGACACTTCAATTTAGGAGTATGTGATCTGGGATTGATTTCCATCCTTGATTTCTGTTAACTTACTCTGCTTTTTCCGAATATTATCCATCCCTGTGCGTTCAGAAATTTTTTATGTTATTGATGTACTTCTATACAAAGCAACCCCCAGGGGATTTTCTAATTATGTTACCTAAGGCCATCGAGTTTGTGCAATTAGGTGTATGACCAAGTCTAAAGATTCATGTACAGTTTCAGATGAGTACTTCTGAGGATTCTATGGGCTGATAGTCACCTTCATCTTAGCCTAACCCTCTGTGCCAACCTGACCTTCCGACACTGAGTAATAATCACAGCAGAGTAAATTGCACCCACAAAGTAATTCTAGTTCTTCTATTTCTGTAACATAAGCAGAATTACCAGCTGAAGCAAACACTAGGTTACTTTCCTACAAAGAAGCTTTCCAAAAAGTGTTTCATCTAAATGCTTTGATAAAATACCTTTCCCCAGGACATGCAGACCCTGATCTATCATGGTTAAGCATCTCCTTGAAATTTTCAGTGAAGTCTAATAAGCTCTCTTCACTTTGATACTAAAGACATTTCATGGACATGAGGGAAAATAACGTAGTTTAAAATATGTCAAGACTGAATATTCAGTCCTTGTTTGTTTCTTTGAGGTGGCAAGCAATATAATCAAATGTGCTATGCCTTGCTGGCACTTGAACACACTCTTTTATCTGGAAATGCACCTGTGATATAAAGTTAACCATAAACAATATTCATCCCTTTCTTCTCTAAGTGCCAACTTATTAGTTAAAAGCCTACTGCCATATGGTGAAGCAGTACTAACAGAGAAACAAAAAGGAGGAAAAAAAAAAGAAATTAAAACAAGCTTCTAATGAAAGATCTCTCAGGAGAAAAGTTTATGTGATGTTGAGTAACAAATACTGGCATCTAAGTTTGGTATTTTAGTTAAAAAAATACAAAACAAAAATAAAAAACATTATTGGGCATGGGAAAAAGATGAATAAGCAAACAAAACCAAGAAGTAACTATACACTTTTCCTAGTGTCTCGTTCTCACAGTTTTTAATTTAATGACAAAGCTTTTCCCCAATAAATTGAATGCTAGAAACATTGTGTTTGAATGAAGCGAAGTTGCCAGTTGGATTAGTCTGCCGAGCTTGATCAAATCATTATGGTAACTTTCGAATCTCAAATTAATCCGTACTTAGGTGTTGTGGTTTAAATTGAAGATGCTTGCAGCTGTGTTCTGAAAGAATTAATCATTGAAACTTATTTGATTTGATTTGAGCTGTAATTGTATTGATTAATTAGCTAACTTGCACTTGTACAAAGATTATTTAGGATACCTACCCCTTTAATTTAAATAAAGTGAAAAATCTAGAATTGAACTGCATAGGTTAACATGGTCACGGACACTGTGAGTGGCTTCAAGTTGCGCACTCAAGTTATCAACTTTGTCTGAAGGCTACAGTCTGTATTACAGTGCCAGTAACATATACTACTGAAAAATATTGGTATTTCTCAGGTTGAAAATACCTAGCTAGGGTGTCTATTTAAAAACAGATAGTTGAACAACACACTTGCCCAATGGGTGCAGTGTTGTTGTCTGGTGAATTGGGCAAAAAACTAATATAGCTTGGCCAAAAAATATCAAAAACCAAGAGGAAGTCAGTTTCTTCTCCTGTCAAAAGTCACAGCAATTTGAAGGAAAATAATTTGATTCTATTTAAATAAATAAATTGAGAGTTAACAGCTCCTACATTGTTTTGTATATATTTTATTTACTTTCTTATTTTTGTTAAGTTGCATGGATCTTAATTCTAAGCAAACTAAACTTGATAAAACATTTTTAAAAACACTCTATTGAGCTGCTTTCTTACATTTGTACCAAGCAATCATAGAAATCTTAGAAATTATAGATAGGCTTGAGTTGGGAGGGACCTTAAAAATAATCTAGTTTCAACCCCACTAACTTGGGAAGGGCCACTCTCCAGGTGCAGGTTCAGATGCTGTTCTTGTTTCATGAGGGGACAGGTGCAGTTCTTGTTTTATGAGAGCACAATCCTCTGGCATATCACCTACTCCTCCCAAATTAGTGTCATCTGTCAGCCTGTTGCGGGTGGTACAGTCTTTCCCAGGTCATCAATGAAGATGGTGAATAGGACTACACCCAGTACCTCTGGGGTACCGTGCCTGTTACTGGCCTTCAGCTACACCTCATGTTGCTGATCACCATCCTCTGGGCCCAGCCACTCAGCCAGCCTGCCTGCTCTCTGCTCACCCAGCCCGTACACCAACAGCTTGTCTGCGAGATTCTTACGAGAGATGGAGTCAAAGGCCTCAGTGAAGTTTGTGTGGACATTATTCACTCTCTTCTCTCATCTATCAGGACAGCTGTTTCATTATGTAAGTTTATCAAGTCAAGCCTGATTTCCCCTTGGTGAACACATGCTAACTATTCCTGATGGTTTTCTTTGTATTCATGTACCTGAAAATTATTTCCAGGGTTAGCTGTGCCCAGGGACTGAGATGAGCCTAATTGACCCGTATTTCTCCAGTTCTTTCTTCTTCACTTTCTTTAAGGTAAGAGTTAAACTTTCTTTCCTTCAGTCCTCAGGCACTCCTCCCAGTCACCATGACTGATCAAAAATTATTGAGGCTGTCCTTGCAATGTCATCAGCCACCCTCCTCCACACTCATGTGTGCTTCTCATAAGGGTCTATGTATTCATGCATGTCCAGTTTGTTTCAGTTAACAAACGCTCTATTTAAATATGAATCCACCCTAATTTTTCATTCTCTGTGCTCAGAGAAATCTGAAAGCATTGACACAGAAGTTATATTGAATTTTTATTAAACATTAAGAGATTTTTTTCTCTCAGAGAGGAGAATTCAGTAAACTTTTTTTTTTAAGTATTAACATGCTAAAAAACCTGTAAATTTACCTGTAATTCTTCCAGTGATACTTGATTATCTTTCCTTGTCTGATGAGACTATGAGTGAATTAAAACAATATTATATAAGTTTTGATATTATAAAAAGGAGCAAACAGAGAAGTATAAAAATTGGCCTTTGGATCAAGAAGCTTCTTTTGAGTTCCTGTGGCTCTATGCATTAAGAGAAAATTAGAAAGTTCAGAAGAGATAGATAAAAGAAGTATCTCAGATTCTCTCTGATCTAAATGAAATAAAGGCAATACAGGGTTGAAAGAGGAAACTATTTATCTGTTGTGGTTGTGTCAGCTATTCTCTCTTGGATCTCTATACAGACAGTAGAAAGAAACAAATATTTTAAGGGTGTAAGTGATCTAACCTACTTTTAGATACATCCCTTGAGAAAAATCATGACCTTTGAACACTTTTTTTTCTCTCAACTGGTTATAAAAAGATCCAAGGATGACTAGCTTAGGTCTGGAGATATTTTTCTTGTACTTTTAAAGTTAGATAACTAATCCCATCTGATTTTTTACATCCAGTGAGAAAACTCCTGAGCTGAGATAAAGACAGTTTAATAACTGGAGCAAAAACCTTGCATGCAAGCAAAGCAAAAAAAGGAATTCATCCATTACTTCCCATTTGCAAGCAGGTAAAGCCACCTCCAGAAAAGAATGGGAAAAAAAATCCTCTGGGGGGACCTCATTGAAGCCGTCCACCACTTAGTGGGGGATTATAAAAAAGGGAGAGTGACTTTTTACATGGGCAGATAGCGGGAGAAGAGATTTAAACTAAAAGAGGGTAGATTTAGATTAGAGGTTAGGAAGAAATTATTTACTTGGAGGTTAGTGAGGTACTGGGACAGGTTATCCAGAGAAGTGTATGCCTCATCATCACAAGTGTCCAAGGCCAAGGCAGATGGGGCCTTGAGCAACCCAATCTAGTGAGTGGCATCCTTGCCCATGGCAAGTGGCTTGGAACTAGATGACCTCTGAGCATCACTGCTCTGATTTTAGCTTAATCTGCTAATGGAAAACATTGTACAGGGAGACAGGTGTAAATACTATAATATCCTCTAGTCTAGTTCCATACATCATAGCTGCAAATAAGCACTGAACCTGTAATTCATTATTCCAAACTTTATTTCATAATCCGTGAAACTAGACTGTTGCTGACCCACTGCATATTTTATTTTTATTTTATTCTTGCCTCCAAAATGCTTAAGCAGTCTGATTAAAAATGGAAGAAAAGAAAGCAAACAAACAGCTCTCCCTTTAAATTTAAATATTTTTTGCAAGTAAAAAATCAAGAACAACATCCAAATTGTTAAATAAAAAAAAAGACAATTCAAATAGGGATATTTGTTTTCAGAAATCTGATTTCAGGGTTCTACAGTATGGACGTCTTAGTCTTCCTTCAAATAAAAAGCAATAAGGTTTTTTTGATGAACCATCACTCTTGTTTTGAGATAGAATTAACTGTTTTATTTTTCGATGAAGAATCAAAACATTATTTTAGACCATAAATGTGATGTAAGGCAACTGAACTCATATAAAACAAACTCATCTGCAAGTACCTAAGGAATTTTCACTGCAGAATTTAGGGTTTTCTTTTAAACTTTCTTTTAAACTCATGATGAAGCCTTGATTTTCTATCCTATTTATCTGTCATTTCAGTCTCTGTTAGCATTCTTTACCACATGAATTACTTTTTTCCATGATAGAGTCACTACAAAGGGAGAAGCTCTACCCAATTTAGATAAAAGCTGTTCAGTGTCACTTGGCATCAGATTACAAGCTGGTGCTTTATCAGCATTTATATATGGATATAGATGATTCATGTTCCCAAATACCTTAAGACAGGACTTTCTAATATTGATGTCTTGACTTTATATATTCATTGCACCAAGTTGCCCTTAATGCACTAAAATATTGCTTTGTTTAGTGTGGATTTCCTACCAGAAGGCCTTTTCTATATCTAGACTCAAAAGTCTTTTCAATGGATTGGAAAATAGGTAGGATGGGAATATCAGAAGAGGTAAAATCATGTGTACTAAGCCCATGATAAGCCACATTTAGTCCTTTATGTTCTTGCTGTGTTCTTTGTCTATTTTGGCCAAATCATTTTTTATGATGACAGACAAATCACATCTCTTTATACTTGCATGGAGTTACTTCACTTAACAAAAAATACATAAAATGTGTCTGTACAGTCAGTTGATCTATTTAGATTTATTGTGAAGTTTTTATGTGTATGCATGATGCTTATACATTTATTTTAGCTAACTTATTAAGCTTCTCCTCAAGGAAAAAGCTGAAAATTAATTACCTTCACTTCAAACAACACAGTCAGTTTGATAAGTGTATGAGGACGCAAAAGTTGTCTTCTAACCAAGAGAAAAGAAAGAGAATTTTCATAATTTAAATGTACTCAATGATCAAATATATTAAAAAACCCTGCCCTTTGGTAATTTTTTGTCTTTGTATTTTGTTTATTTCCTTGAATTACCTTCTTCCAGTAAAAAAGAGGAATGGACAGTTTTATCCCTGGGCTAGTAAGTGTTCATGACTTTTCATATCCCTGCCTTATACAGTCTGCCAATGAAAAATGCAGGAATCTATATCCCACATGATGCAATAAGCTATTCATCAGACTCCTCAACCAGAGACTAATCTTACTTTTTTTTACAAGGGACAGCTAGTCACTAGAGTGAAAGGTCTCCTGTTGTATGAAACAGAGTGAGATTACCAGGGACAGTGAAAACAAACTATACCTCTAAATAATAAGGGTTAATCTCTATATTCCTTCATCATCTTTTTTATCTGAATAGCTTTTAGTGTTCTTCCTCAAAATCATCCTTACAGTTCTGTATTCACAGAATCACAGAAAGTGTTGAGTTGACACACAAGGATTATAGAGTCCAATTCCTGGCTCTGCATAGCACCATCCCCAAGAATCACATCATGTGTCTAAAAGCATTGTCCAAACAATTCCTGGACTCTACCAGGCTAGTGCTATGACCATTTTCCTGGGAAGTCTGTTCCAGTGCCAGCCACCTCAGGGTAAAGAACATTTTTCTCATATCCAACCTAAAACTCCCCTGACACAGCCTCAGGCCATTCCCTCAGTCCTGTCGCTGTCACCACAGAGAAGAGATCAGGGCCTGCCCCTCTTTTTCCTCTTGAGAGGAAGTTGTGACTGCAGTGAGGTCTCCCCTCAGTCTCCTCCAGGCTGAACAGCCCAAGTGACCTCAGCCTCTTGTCATATGGCTTCCCCTGCAGGCCCTTCACCATCTTTGCTGCCCTCCTTTGGACACTAACAGCTTTATACTTTTCTTACACTGTGACTCTCAGAACTGCCCCCAGCATTCAAGGTGAGGCTGTCCCAGCTCAGAGCAGAGCAGGACAGTCCCCTCCCTTACCTGGCTGTGGTGCTGCCCCTGATTCCCCTCAGGACAGGTTTGGCCCTTCTGGCTGCCAGGGCACTGCTGACTCATGTTCAACTTGCCACCAACCAGGACCCCCAAGACCCTTTATCGACACTGTTCTCCAGCTTCTCATTCCCCAGTCTGTACATCCAGAGTTGCCCCATCCCAGGCACAGAATCTGGCACTTTCCCTTGTTGTACTTCATATGGTTGCTTTGAATGAATTTGGTTATCAGTACTACTTTACATGCTAACATTTTTTTTTTCTCTTCGCTGGATCGATATATCTTAAGCAACCTGCCAGATAAAATCCGTGAAATATAGAACAGCCAACTGATAGAAATTACAATAAATAGCAATAAAATAAGGGTATATTGAGCACTAAATTACAGTTCCAGGATCTGAGTATTTGTCTCTCCATTAAATTTAGATGAATTCTTTTGTTCAGCAAATATGCAATAATTACCAGAATATGAATTATAACTAGAATTTCATAAATTTCTTTTTTCTGGGAGGTAAAATTGAAATTTGGTCACAGGATGACTCAGTAGTTCAATTAGCTATTAACTCCAAAATTTTATTACAACAACCCTTCCATACATATATTTCACTGAGAAAGAAAATTAGTGCCCAATCATCATGGAAATCTGTTAGATTATAATAAATTTGACTGATGAAACTGAACTAATAACAGTAGGCCATCATAAGTTATAAAAATAAATTTAAGACTATTGGAAATATTTTATTAAATTTTGTGATATACTTTCTACTTATAACCCATAAGATTGTTTAATACTGTAGCATTTTGAAATACAGCTTTATCAAAAGTAGGGAAAAAAAAGTAAGTAAGACAATTGAATCATATGAAAGGAACAATAGAAATGGGAATATAAAGGCCAATAATTTCTAAAAATATTCAATGAAATTGTTTTCTAAACCTGCAAGGAAAAAAAAATTTCTCATTCACAATTCGTGTGTACATCTCAGCTTTCACTACTAAATGAAAGCTACAGATTATGCTGCATTTTTCTAAGTCAGAGTCTTATAAAACATTTTTCTATTAATTTAAAATCCTAACAGCTGCCTTTCTCCAGTTTGACAGTTTTTCTTGCAGGTGCAGGGATTTCTAACAGCTTTATTTAGGGAATTGAACTTGAACAAAAATTCTGTGGAAGATTTGAAATTATGCATTTTTTACTTATTATAAATTTTTATAAAGTGCTCATGTGTGCTGAACTGTTAAAAAAATAGTACCATTTTGTCAGTGTCTTCTATTCCTCCCAAAATAAACCTCTAGAGAGCTGCTTATGTGTGAGTTTAAAAATATTTTTTTTCCCTCATATTTGCAGAGAAATACACTAAGCTGATACTGTAACTCAGCTCTCTGGAAGCATTAGGTGCATCTAAATCTCTAGAGCACATTTACAACTCCCTTTTTTCTTAAATAGAGAGAAGACCAGAGATTTGTGCTTTAAAAGATAGAGTGGGAAACAGGCTTTAATGCAATATAACAGTTAAAAATAAATTAGTGCTCCCTATAAAGTAAAAATATTGTGGACACATAGAGAATTGAACATGAAGTGTTCACATCTATTGTTGATTGTTTCATATTTCAAATGGTGATGTCAGTGATATACCATATGTTAATGAGGATGAATACAGAGCACATGCAAAATTGTGAGAAGAGATGTATCAGGTGATCATTTCCTTCACAGTCTGGAGAAGTTTTAATGCATTTTTCTTGAATGAGAATTCCCATATATAAAGGAAAAGTCGTTTGTAGTATTCTTTAAGATTATTTCTGATATCTTTGGGCAGAAAGAACAATTTATGCAAGTAATACTTTTCTTCGTTGACTACAGAGTGCTCCTAAGTGATTAGCTTTACAGTCAGATGAATATGAGTCCCAGCAGTTTACAAAATTCTTATTTATTCTTTTTGAAGTCCACTACACCGCAGAACTGAGTGGCAGTGTAAAACTTGACAGTGCCTTGAAAAAAAACTTATGGTAATTTTGCCCTATGTGTAAAAAATACAGAAATCCACCACTGCATTTGACTGATTAAAAATTTGAGGAAAAACTTGCTGAGTAAAGATCAGGAAATGATTTCATTTTAAAGTCAAGGAAACAACCACTTTTATTTTAAGATTTCTGAAATCAGCCTTAGAAAAACTAAAAACAGGAAAAACATCTTTTATTCTCATCATTTTACAACTGACCTTGAGCAATTAACTTGAGAAGTTGCTGTTAAAATATAGAAGTTTTAAGTTATTACTGGAAAGTTTACATAAATTATTACTGAAAAAGCTATTTTTCTGGGATGTCAAAGGTATGATGTTGGTTTTTTCAAAAATTAAAAATGAAGAAAAGACAAAAATAAACATAAACATTTTACCTAACAAAGGCACTTTTAACTTTCTGTGAAATGAAGGCATCTTTTCTTTTCACAAGAGACAGTAGCTATCAAGGTTTAGACAAAAGTTTTTCAATTGTTCCTTACTAGAGATTTGTGTCTACCATACATTAATCCCTGTTATTATCCCTATTGTTTTGGTTGAATTACACTTTTCTATTATCTTTTTGATTTTTGAATGAATGACCTTTATACCACATGTGCTCTTTGTGCTATCCATCATCACGTATCAAACACCTTTTACAGTTAGTTAATGAACAAAGCATTTTGCTTTGTTGATATAGCAATATATTGCAAAACTATACACTTATGTGCTTATTTACATTAATAAAGTGAATTTTCCTTATTTCCTTAAACTTATTAATATTTTAAACAAAAATAATTTTGAAATACCATAAACAATTCCATTTTTTTCTCAACTTCAGACACCCACAGAGTAATTATAAACTCAATTTTTGTCCACAAAAATCCAGGAGAGCCTTAAAAATAATTTCAATTTCTCAAAAGTTCAATAGTGTATGGCAAGAGAGCATTTAAAATGACTGCTTAGTTAAAAAACTAACAAATAAAACCATGAAAAAAGCATGTGAAACCATCTGAAAAACACAATATTTTGTGTTCATTCCACTGGACAGATTTTTCTTGTTAGACAACAGCAAATCTGATTTGAAACCTCTTTTGTATTTGACTGTAATGTCACATACATAGATAATGTATAAGTAAGGATTTGTGTTAGTGCTTTAAACTGTGCTACATGGACAACGGATGGTGCAGACAGCCATGGTACAAGGTCTACACATTTCTTAAAACACTTGAGTTTAAAATTTTATGATGAATGGGGATGGCTCTGTGAAAGAATTTGTGAGATTTAACAGTGACCTGGATAGCCATTATATTTAAGAGGAAGTAATTCAACAAAACAGAATCTCTATATAATACATTTTATGAAATCAAACTCGAGTAAAGACTGTCTTTAAAATATACTTATAGAAATTAGAGTTAACTTTTAATAAATTTCCATAGAAGGAACTGTTGCAGACCAATAAAACCTTTCCATATCTTTTCCGTGGCATCTGTATGCAATCATTTTTCCTTCCTCTTTTCATCGTGTAAAAATCTTTATCTCTGGTTCTTTTTTTCTCACCATATTTCCCCTTATGTCACTTCTGTATATATTTAAGTAAGCCAGAAAACCAGGACTATAGGTTTCTGTAAACTTATGCCATGTCACCTGGGGCAGAAGATGGTCGCTCTTGCTCCAGTGAGTCAGAGTCATTGACCAACACATATCAATATTTCTGAAGGATACTCAGTGTCCCAAGAAATCAAACCTACTTTGATCGCCTTAAGAGTTTGGTCTCTGTTTATAAAACACGGTGTTCTTTTTATTTCTGCTAATTTGATCTGATTATTCTTCCACATATAGTTGTGAGTATTGAACAGGTTTTTCTGCAGCGGCTCTTGTGCTCTGGCAAGCTACCTGTTCCTTCTTAACTCCAAGAAGAAAGGCACAAACACTTAAGAGGTAGAGAAATATAATAGACAAGAAAACAGCAGAAAGGTTATAAAATCTTTTCTCCTTCTGATGGTGAAAACCATGAGATGGTACAATATTGGGCAAAACACTATTGTATATGTCTTCCATGGAGAGGTTCTCCAGCTATAGGGTCTTGTTCCCAGTTCAGAATCCTCTGTAACAGCAATCAATCAGTCCTAGAACTAGGACTCATCTTTGCTTTGGAGAATACACTTTACTATTATCTTGCTATAAAAGTTATAGTTTCTGAAAAGATTCATATAAGTTTTCAAGTAGACAAGTCAATACTCTCCCTATGTGTTTATGGTTAAATACACATTTATCTCTAGGTAAAATAAACAATTGTGCAATAGCTATGCCTGCATTATTAGATATATATTGATTAGACACACTGAGATTAAGTAGTAGTCACATGTTATCCATCATAAAGAGATGTAAACCTGGATTACCCATTATGTGCATCACTAACTTAATGTAAAATAGTCTTTCTTGCTGATAACTACATGAGTTCGGAAGGGTGAATGGTTTTGGTATCTAATAAAGTATAAGAAAAGTTTTTCCCCTAGCTAAGCATTTGTAAGATGTTTACTGTACAGATTATCTAGTTTCCTTTAAGATGAAAATCTAAACTGTGATTAATTTCTTAGGTGTAAATCAACTGCTCAGATAATGCCTGTTGCCACAAATTTTTTAGCAACAGAGTACTACAATGTATTATAACTGTGATGGTATGGGTAGTCACTCTTGTAGTTTTTAATAAGAGAAATAACTGGGAAGGAAACCAAAACCTGTGCAACCATTCTGATGTTGCATCAGTTCACTAAATAACATAATGCAACATTGTAATTGCACTTATCTACGCAAATGAAGTCAATAACTGGAAAAAAAATGAAAATAAAAAGCATTTAGACAATAGTAATAGAATATCTAAAAGTGAAGCCAAGCAGACAAAAAATAAAGGAAGAAAAAAAGCATAGACAATGTTATTCACATCAGAGAGAAAGAATTCCCTCTATGAATACAAAATGAAATACAAGAGTAAAGTAAAAAAATGTAGCATCAATTAGATATAAACAAGGAACAGACATATCTGGTAAATGACAAATGATCCTGCAGAGAAGAGTCAGAGTGTCTAGTAAAACACAATACTTTGGAAATAAGCAAAACCAGGACCAAGTTTTGGTCCTCAGAACTAAAGAATTGCATATGAGATCACCTGTTTCTATTTTGGGTACTGTCAGTGAAAAAATGAAACAGCAGGAGAAATGAAAGATGGATGGATGGATGGATGGATGGATGGATGGATGGATGGATGGATGGATGGATGGATCTTTACTTTTGCATCTCTTTGTTGCCAAGTTCCCAAGCCTGACAACCTTTACCCCTGGGTCTAGGAGCTGTCAAGGACCACAGCCATCACTGCTAAGCCAACATCATTTCAGAGGTATTGTACACTGATAATAAAAGTTAGTATGTTTTTCATAAGAAATAAATGTTTGCGTATGTAATTACAATGTTTATTAATGAGGAACTAAGCACCAGCAATGTGCATTAAAAATTTGAAAAAAATATGGTTTTCTGTCTCCAACATGATTACACTAAATTTCCAGTTTCCTAAGTACAGATACATCTGTACATTTTTTAGCAACATAGATCAAGTCCTGTAAGTGTTCTGTAAGATAGATAATACAATTTAAAAATCAATCTTAAAATAAACCATACAGCCAGCAAAAAAAGAGAACTTGATATAAATTTCAAAAAGCCTTTTCTGTCAGGAGAATTTAAAATTACATTTTTTGTCAGAATTACATGAATATAGAATGTTGAAGATTATAACGGGATGTTTTCTGCATTTCAAATTATTAACAATTCAACAATTTTAAATGACAGAAGGTTAACAATAGTGAAACACAAATTTGCAAGTGGGAAAAGTTAAATGAAAACATAATGCAAGGAAAAATATAAAATCAGAAAGAAAAGTGAAATTCCCTCCACAAAAGCAAAAGTTTTAAATGATTTTAAGGTGGTTTATATTTTAAATTAGACATTATCAGGGACTGCTCATTGAAATGCCAGGAGATGTCATGGTTACTTTCTCTTTATTACTGAAACAGATACAGAACTTGTGGATGTGCCATCTTCTTTTCTGACAAGACCAACAGTGTTTAAAGCACAGACTTTCCTTCACAATATATCAAATAACCTTTCAGTGTAGCATGTAGTCATATCTCAATAAAAAAAAAAAGTGATGCCCTATACACATACATTTAAAAATCAGACATTAAGCTTCAAATATTTTTCTGTGTATGAGGCTTTTTCAATAACAAAAAAACATGTCATACGACTCACCCTTTAATCTTCAAATCATTCTTCATGATAATTTTCTCCTTGCACATTTCTAGAGCAGATGGCAGATTACAACACCCAGGGTTGTTCTTGCATGATAATTTCCTTCTGTAGAACTTTGATAATAAAAACTATTTGTTCATAATTGTAAATATTGCAGAACTCATTGTCACTATATACTAAATAATTTTTGGACATTATGTTGCAAGTGTGAAACTATGACATTATTTAAGAAAGAAGAATGGAACATGTTTCTAGTAGAAATGCTGGAATTTAAATTAACACCTTTGCATAAAATAAAGGATCGTTGAGAAACGGAAATTTCTAATGGGATTATACATTTTCTAAAAATTTATGATAAATTTTATTCATATTCGACTTGAAGATTTTGTTTTCTAGATTTTTGGTAATCTGTTAGTACTGTAGGGCTATTCTGGAATAACTACAAAATTTAAAACTGATTCTTTGATAACTATTACTGAATGAGAGAATAGCCTTTTCAGTACCTTTCCTTCCTTTATTGAATTGATTTATATATTTTAGAGTAGTTGAGATACCGTTTTAGTGTACCAATAATTGTTTTTATTAGATATTAAGTAGCTACCGTTGCTTGCATCTATCACCTGTACAGATACAGACAAAATTATACATAGAGGGAATGGAATTCATGTCTAGAATGAGGTAAGTATTTGTTTTTAGCAAATTCTGAGTTACCAAAGTGAAACAGAGCAAAGTGTTACCATTAGTCCAGCTACAATAGCACACTTTAAATCAATACAGGAGAAGTGTTTTTATAATAATACACTAAAAAGTGCTGAACAATAGTTCTTACTGTGCCTGCCCCTCTTCCATGGGGTTGTGCTTATTCTCTGTGATGGCCTCTGGGTCTTCATATTGACAGTGGTGATTTCCACTGAGCAAAGGGTGCTGAAGCCCCACCATCAACCAACTCCATTCTTCCTACTTTGCTGGGAAGTGGTCAACAATCTGGATAGAGTACAACAATCATTCCCAAAGTTCTGCAGTCTCTTTGGGACCACTTTTGAGTCTTTTATGCAGTCTGTTTTGTCCTTCTCTAGACATTGTCTCGATGTCTAGAATTCACTGGCTAGGTCTGCTTACCTTGATCATCCGTCATGATTTAGCCACAAAAGAACCATACAGATATTCACTCCTACCCCCACTCCCCCATACCCCCTCCCTGTCCTCAGTGTAGAAGAAAGTCAAGGAAAAGATAACAAGCCTTATGTATTGAGACAAAAACAGTTTTATGACTGAAACAAAAAACAATAATGATAGTGATGACGATGAGAGAGACAACCAGTACCCGAGAGATGTGATGTGCAGTGCAATCACTCACCACCAGCTGACAGATGCCATGCCTGCTCCAAAGCAGAAAAGTGTCTCCTGGCCAAATTCCTCCAGTTTATGTGCTGAGCATGACATTCTGTGGTATAGATCCCTTCGTCCACGTTGGGTCAGCTGTCCTGGCTGTGCCCCCTTCCAGCTTCTTATGTACATGCTCACTGGAAGATCATGAGAAACTGAAAAATCCTTGATTTAGGGTAAATACTACTCAAACTCACATAAAACGGTGTGTTTTATTTTCATCCTGAATCCAAAACACAACATTGTAGCAGCCACTAAGAAGGAATTTACCTCTATCCCAGCCAAAACCAGGACACCATCACTGTAGGAGGTTTGTCTGCCCTCAAATCCCCACTGCAAATCCCACTGGACCTGGCCCAGTGCCCTCACAGCCACATTTCTGCCCCTATTTCCTTTGCTGGACTAGCCCTCTAGTTAACCTTCAGCCTGGCCTCATGCTGACCGCTCTCTCCAGCCATTCCAGGGCTGTGTGACTCTTGTTCCCCCATTAGGCCTGATCCAAACAATCTCCCACAGGCTAGCACTCTGTCCTGACCTCAGAGGCACCTGATACCCTGTGCCCATCCCAGCAGGGGTGCCTGATGATGTCCTGGCCTGTGGTACTCTGTAACAACAGACTGCTCTTTGTTAAATAGTGACAGCTGTGGTGTGTCATTAACCTTATTCACAGATGTGAAGCCAGAACATGCTCCATCATAATCAAGATAATTTGAAAAAAATACTAAAAAAAAACCCGAATAAGCCTACATTTACAATACCTAGTATTTATTTATATTTGAAACTGGATTATTTAAATAATATAAACACATTTTCTATGTTTTGGAGAAGTATGGCTATGATAAAATTTCCATAGGCTTGTATTTTATATATTCATGATTCTTATATATACAATATCTTTTTAATTTTTTTCAATTGAGTCTCTAATAATTTGAAGAATAAATAAAAGTCTACAATATTTCTTCACCCAGAACATCTTGCATGTTTCAGTACAAGTCCCTAATTCTCATTATTGCATTACTTCCACTTGGAGAGCATAATACTACGGCATTAGCTAAGTTGCCTTGAACTAAAGGTTCAAGTCTGTTTCATTCATGTTATTCTAAAAGACCACGTTTAAAAACACTCCCTTTCTCCTTTCTAGGCTCTACCTTCTTTCTCCTCAGCAGCACAGTGAGACAGAGAATGGGGTTATGATCATGTTTTTTCTCTTGCTGCTCAGGAAAAGGAGTCCTTCCCCTACTACAACATGGGTTCCCTCCCACAGGAGACAGCTCTCCACAAACTACTCCAATGTGAGTCCAAGCCACAGACTGCTGCAACGTGGGTCACCCAAAGGGTCACAGGTCCTACCAGGAAACCTGCACCAGTGTGGGGTCTCTGTATGGATCTGCAGGTCCCTGCAAGTAATCTGCTACAGCACAGGTTTCTCATGGGTTCACAGCGCTTTTTTGAGTGCCCACTTGCTTCAGTGCTGGATCTCTGGATCCCCATGGATCTCCATGGGTTTCAGGGGCACAATTGCTTCACCATGGATAGCATCATTAATTGCAGAGGAAACTCAGGTGCTTATAGAATCTTCCCCCTTCTTCACTGACCTTGGTGTCTGCAGAGTTGTTCCTCTGACCTATTCTTCATTCTTTTCTGGCCATAATTACATCTACACAATAAGTTTTTTCTTTCTTTTTTTTATCTTGAATATGCTATCATGGAGGTGTTACCATCATTTCTGATTGGTCCAGCCTTGGCCAACAGAAAGTCTGTCTTGGAGGCACCTGGCTTTGGCTCTGCTGGACATGAGGAAGCTTCTGGCAGCTTGCCACAGAAGCCACCATTGCAGCCAGCCCCCTGCTATCAAACCCTGGCCATACGAACACAGTATGCCCATCTGTTTGACCAAGGGAAGCCAGTAGATCTGGTGGGTTTGGATTGTAGCAAAGATTTGGTTTTTCATGTGAGATTAGTATGAGAGGGTACTTAACGGTTAATTTAATTTAGCTTCTGCTGCAAAGTTAAATGTGTGTTCTGATAAAATAAAATATGTATGTATAACTGATTTTATTGTAAGAGTCTGAGATAAACATTGTCCCATGACTAACAGGTCAATCCTAGTAAAACTAACCATTTGGCAGTCGAGTCAGAAAAGAGAGCACACAGATCAATCATCACCCAGAAAGGTTAATGGAATGTGTCCTAACAGAAACAAACAAAATTAAAATATGATCTTGCATTTAATGGAACAACTTTTCCATTTTTTCACAATTTAAAATATTTCAAAATTCTATGTATAATTAATTTATGCATAAAATGCATATAACCATATACATAACACTATATATTTAATTATATAATGAAACTGTATATGAAAATGTAGTATATGTAGTAATAGTCATGCTCAATGCTGCAAAAAACCAAGATGATAAAAGCAAACTGCCTCACAGACAAGAATGTCTGAATGAGTGAAATCTCTCCCTAGAGCATATCAAGACATTCTGTAATCCCCCAAGAGATTTGCAAGTCTCCCCAAACTTTTGTGCTTGTCAGGTAATATTAGGGAAAAGTTGTAATGACATCAACTGATAATGGATAGAGAGATTATGATAGGTCGCTCAGAATACATTTCCATACATTGTTGAAAACAAATGAAATCTCCCTTCATCTAAATTCAAAGCAAACCTCAAGACGTCTAACTAGGTGTACCTAGGTCTGACTGGGATGGAGTTAATTTTCTTCCCAACAGCCCAGAAGGAGCTGTGGTTTAGATTTAGGTTTTTGACTAAAACACTGACGATAACACATCAATGTTGTTGCTATTGCTGGACTTTGCTTTTCATTCTGTTGCTCCTGTGAGCAACAGTAAGGACGTGGGCAAGAGGTTGGGAGTCAACATAATAGTGAAAGTAGACAAACAGTAGACAAAATTATTTCATAGTATGGAACATATTTTTCAGCAATAAAATGGAGGAGATATTGTTTACAAAGCAGCTGTTGCTCAGAGACTTTCTGGGCATTGACCTCTTTGTGGGGTGAGGGGAGCAGGTACATTTAAATTGCTTGCTTTTAGGGAGTGTTGTTTTGCCCAGGTTTTAGCTTTTGTTTTGTTTTGTTCTCTTCTCCCTCACCTATTAAATTTTCTTTATCTCTGGCAATGAAATTTGAGGTTTTGCTCTTCTGCTTCACCTTCATCTTGCTGCGGAGAACAGGGAATGAGTGTCTGTGTGAGTGCTCAGTTTTTGGCTGGGGTCAAGCCACAAAAGTCTTGTTTAGAAACCAACATGGATCTCTGGGGTTTTTAGATAGTTACAGATTGGACTGGAACATGCTAGTCTTCATTCATAATTGTAACAGTTTATCAGGTAGTTGGCAGGTATCTTCTTGCTGTTACTTGTCACAATGTTGACTTGATAGCTTTTGATACTGTTTCCTTTGCTCCTTCATCTGCTCTGCGGGGCACTCTCTCTCTTGCTGTGCATTGAACTCTAACCTGGCTATGCTCAGATTTTCCTGTTTGTTCTGTTTTTTATCATTTTGCCTGGCAGTACTGTGGTAGGAACACTTGCCCTTTCACCCAGTCTGCTGTTTGGGCCATGCACTTTTGCGTCTCAGTACTCCAGGAAAGAAAATGTGGAGATTTAACTCTCAGAATTTTCTCCTCTTTCTCTCCAGAAGTCAGTTAATGGGGAAATATAACAATGGCACTTCTCCTTTCTCCTCCTCTGGGATATGTGTTTCCTGCCTAGTTGCAATCATCCTTCAGTTTATGAATCTTTCTGGGTAACCAGGATGCTTGTATTGGTGTGTCTTATAAATTTGGTTTTGTGTTTAGCCTTGATAATGCTGCACACAGATGTGCCCTAGACAGACCAGGGTGGCAAGGTATGAGGAGGAATTTGGAGAGGTACTTAGAGTGTTTTTCCCCTCTAATGGTCTGGGGCTTTATGGCAAAATCAGTGTGATAGTCTGTTGAAGTGGCAAACCATATGAAGAAGGGATGCCTTACCCACATCAGAGACATGGAAATTCTAGTGCTGTATTAGAATATATGCAACACCTCCTGAGCCTGTTTTCTGCACCTTCAATGGGGCAAGAGGGTCTCTGGATCTAAAGCCATATAAATTAACACTGTGGTTAAGCCAGAGACTCAAGCCTCAACTACAACTCTCCTGTAGTCATGAAGAAGTAGTGGAAGAAGAGATCAACTTGCTTAGCAAGTGGGGATTAGCTTCCTCCTGTGAGGGAGAATGAAGAAGAATAAGAGGAGAAGACATTCTCTGCAGCTGAAGCAAAAAGAAAATAATAGTATTTTTAAAAATACTATATGTATTCAGCTTTGTTTTTCATCAGTGGGTTACTGAGAAGATACTATATTCTTCCAACAACTCATAATCAGAACCCAAGAGAAGAGAATAAGGATATATGAAAGAGGCAGTGGAAGAACTCCAGGAATCCTTACTTCATATTTATTTGGTTTTACTTGTTTTAATATTTGAAAATATGTCATAATTCTAAAACAGGAAAAGTATTTATTATTTCTTAAAATATATTACTTACAGCACATAAAGAAGTAGAATTTGCTTACCATGTGATATCAAGTTCAAAATATTTTAACTCTAGAAATTTATTGTCAATTATTAAACCAATATTAACCTTTACATAAACTCCTTCTGGATATCAGAAGTAAAATTAGCAGGAAACAATGCTCATATAAAGAGAGAACACCAATGACTCTGTTCTTTCTGAGGATCCAGTTTATTTTCTATAATCTAATTACCAATGAAGTCAAGCATAATGCAAAATCAGCAGCTGAAACAAAGCAACTGAAGACTTATTTTTCGCTTAACTGAATTGTACAGAGTCCTCAATTGAAGAAGGAGCAGATTAAGTTTTTGTATATGAGTTATTAGGCATTTTGGTTTGCTTTGCCTTTTTTGCTGAATCTATTTTGAACTGCCTAAAACCTTAGAAGCTAAACATTGTTGAGTAAAATGATCTTGTTTCTGAGAGTTGTGGTATTTGCTGTAACTGTTGACTGTAGATTACCTTCAAGTCTTCACTTCTGGTCTTCGCAGTCAGTCACATTGATCTTTTCAGCAAAGCTAAGTCTTCATGTTCTTGTGATAGATCAGATCAATCAGGACTACATTTCATTCCTCAGTGCTGTTTCTACGGCTTTTCTTTCAAACACACTCCTAACATGCAGTTGCAGAACACCTATGAGAGTATCATCCTGTCTCAGTCATGCTGAGAAGTATTATCCTCCAAGAGTCTCATCTCTATCAGCAGTTATAGTAACAAGATCTAAATGACACAATTCTGAAAGCTAAAGCCTGAGTATAGTAGTTCTAAGAATGAGTGGATGTATCTGCCAGAGTTTTGGGCTAGGAATGTAATTTTGGTTCATATCAAGGAAGACCTAGAAATAAATCTCTGTCTAACAGCCCATTGAGATTTTTCTTTTTTCATTTTATACAGCCTCCATTTGACAAAATTTCTGAATTTCAAAATAACCTACGAATTTCATATCTCAGTGATTGAAACTGCTGTTGTTGAAATGCTTAAGACACTGGATAAGCCTCAGATTATCGTCCTCATGCCCCTTTATTGTTACTTCTCACTGTCATGTTCAAACACATGGGCACAGTGTGTTTCATCTCCTGTTGCTGATAAAAGAACTGAGAGAATTTGGAGAAGACTGTAAACTTTCTAATTTATTAGCAACTGATGTGTTTCCATGGTGTATTGTGGGAGATACTGTGAATAGAACCTCCTGCAGTCCAACCAAAGTGGTTTATTCTTGCTACATGGCAGAAATTAGTGTTTGCCATTTTTCTTGGAGAAGTAGAAAAAATTCTGTTTGAGAAACCGTATATTGATCATCAAAGCTAGGTTATCTTTTGTTTGGGAAGTAAATCACTTGTACTGGCTCTGGACTGGCTCTGGCTAGGATGGAGCTAGCTTTCTTCATAGCAACCCATATGATGTTGTATTTTGGGTTGCTGGTCAAAAATATGGATAAGACTCCAGTGTTTTGGGTATTGCTAAATAATGTTTAGAGCAGATCAAGGCTTTGCAATTTACAAATTTATTTATCCTTCTTCCTTTTTCTTTTTTTTTTTTTTTGTTTGTTTGTTTGTTTGTGAGGGTTTCTTTGTATTTTTTGTTTGTTAATGTTTCTTAAAGTTTTTGTTTTATTTGTTTGGGTTTTGTCTGTTGATTGTTTGTTTTGAGGGGGGTGGAGGGCTCTGTTTTTCCCCCTAGTTTTTCCTGTTCCAGAACTAGTATGAAAGTGAGCAAGAAATTAGGGGGGGAACATGAATGGGGCAGCTGACACAAAATTGGCCACTAGTAGTAGATAAAAAAGCAGTGGAACTGTCCTCCAAGGTGGCTGGACATCAGCTTACTTGTAAAAGGTGGTGAACGACTATCTTTGTATCACCTGTTATTTTCCTCTATCCTTCACTTTCTAAACTGTCTCTGTGTTGACCCATGATTTTTCAGGTTTTGCTTGAATTCTCTCTTCCATCTTGCTTAAGAAGAGGAGAGTGAGAGACTGTGTGAGTGTTTAGATACTGGATAGGGACAACTCATCATGTCAGTTAGGAAAATTACTGATAACATTAGCCTTAGAATTTCTTTTTTTTTTTTTTTTTTTTGGTGGCAGGTTTGGTCTCTGAAATACGTAACTGACTAGAATTTTCTATTTAGTATAATTCTTACTTTGTTATAATACCTGCAATTTATAGCAACTAAAAAAATTTTGAAAATTCGAGCTCATTAGTGTCAAGATTGTAATAGAAGTAAAATTCAATAATTATTGAGAATTCCATAAACAAGAAGATTACAGCCAAACACTTTAATTTTGGATAGCTTAGGTTTCAACCCTGTTTTTATTTTTCTGTTTTTTATAAAAAATTCCTTTTTTATTTTATTAATCTGAGTATTTATAGACACTGACCTAGCTACTTGCTTAGGAAATTGAGGTTTAAAAGTTTTAAATCAGTTCTTCCATTCAGTTTGCACTCCAGTTGCCTTATTTTGAAATATAGCAAAGTTTCTTGATAACTGAACAACAAAATACAGGCAATCAGTTCAAATAAAGGTGATGGAAATAGCAAGATCAAGGTTTGAGAAAACTGAAAATGTGTATTTTTTCTGCCTGCATTAGCAAACTAGCTAGTAGTGAGATAGGGGGATTTTTGTTATTGTTATTTAGTATATGTGCATATCATAATTGATTGTAGATTTTTCATTCTTTTAGGGTCTCTTACATGAGCAGAAATATTTTCTATAGAACGTTTTTTGTGTGAAATTAATGCATTTCTTCTGCAATTATGTATGTCAAGTATTGAATAAAAAAAAATGAACAGAAAAAAAGGGGGAAAAAATCCACCAAGGAAAATAATGCTAGAATATGTCTGTTCTGTGTCAGAAACAAGACCTGGCAGGGTAAATCCTAAACAAAGTAAAGCACAGCATATATATACATTGTCTCCTGTGCAGAGTCTGAGTTCATGTATTCAGCCCATGCAGAGATATGAAGCAACACAGCTGGAGCCGCTGCCTGGAAACAGCCTGTTATCAGAAACCTGGCATAAGTGATGGAATGCCACAAGAAAGGAGCATGTGTTTTTCATTTTAATGATAACAACTTGTGGAGTAAGAGCATCTGGTGCCTGAGAGTGTGGACTTGCATATGTGTCAGTCTTTGCATTGGTTTTTTTCTCATTCAGGCATTTTAGTACACCATTAATGTGGACTAGATTTCACTAAACAGTATTTTTAAAGTATTTCAGAAGTCAGAAAAGGATCTCTTAAAAGTTTCATTCTCAGTGTTGAAATTATAGTTATCATAGAATATCCTATGAATATTCCTAAGTTGGAAGGCACCCACCAGAATCATCCAAGTCCTGGTGCTGCACAGGGCTGACCTAAGAATCACACCATGTACCTGAGAGCATTTCCCAAAGGCTTCTTGAACTGTCAGGCTGGTGCTATGGCCACTTCCCTGGGGAGCCTGTTCCAGTGCCCAACCACCCTCTGGGTGAAGAACTTTTTCCTAATATTTAACAACCTTACCTCACTCTGCTGCTTGTTGTTTTCTTGAGTCCTGTCACTGGCAAGAAGAAAGAGGAGATCAGTGCCTGTCCCTGCTCTTCCCTTCATGAGAAATTAGAGGCTGCAATGAGGTCTCCCTTCAGTCTCCTCCAAGCTGAATTAGGTAAGCCACCTCAGCTGTTCTTTCTGTGCCTTCCCCTCTAGGCTATAATATTTCACACACTTACAGTCAGTCTGCTGCTGCAATTAAATTTGGGTAAGCCAAAAACACCTTTCCAGATTTTAAAAGGATGTGTATTTCTTGTCTGTGTAAATTGTGCTTTTAAAATAATGTAGGTTACTTATTTATCCTAGTGTTATACTCAGCTCCTTTACCTAGCCAGCAAGAACAGACCTTCCACTGTTCAGCTTTGTTCTTGTCAAAGAGATTGTTGTCTGCTTGGCAAAGGAAGAGCTCAAGGAGACAATTTTGGTCTTAACAAGAAAATCTAGTAATTGTTTGACTGAAGGGAACATTGTAATGCTGTGACCTCTGACAAATTTTCATCTAACTTTAAGCAATGAAACAAAGCAGCTGTTTATAAATATTTGGGACCACTAGTTTACATAATTAAACATTTATTTCTACTAGTACCAGTACAAAGGATCACAAGGGAGGAATGGCAGGTGGGGGAGCAACACCTTTGTCAGAAATACAAGCTGCTGGTCTCATCCTCCCAGAGCTGTTCCTAAAGACTCTCATCCCCATGGACATGGGGGACAATCATCACCCTGAGTCAGCAGTGGAGGCTGTCCAGACACCCTTCAAGGCTGGGGGAGGTTTACTTATTTACAATGTTTAGGTGAGGAAGTAGAGGCAGAGAAAGTGGAAATCAAATGGGTGTTGGGAGAAATCAGTGTGAAGTAAAAGAATAAGAAATCCTTGTGTATTGGGCCAGAAATTTGGCTCACTGATCCTTGTAAATCCCTTTCAAATCAGGATTTTTTAAAATTCTATGATAAGAAGTAAAAAAAGGACCAGTCTATTAGAAGCCTTTGGTTCTTTATTCTTAGTGTTACATGCATACTTGCATACTTCTCAATTTTTTAAATTTCTGAGGACTTTGATATATTCACAAATCATGTTAATTGAAGACTGACACTCCTTCTTTTCTATCTTGAATCCACCTGAAGAAAGGAGGAGAGAGATATTTCACAAGAGTGAATGGTTTTAAAACAAAAGAGTAGGTTTAGATTAAGTATTAGGAAGAAGTTATTTATTGTGAGGGTGGTGATGCACTGGTACATGCTATCCAGAGAAGCTGTGGCTGCCCCATTCCTGGCAGTGTTCAAGACCAGTTTGGATAAGGCTCTGAGCAACCTGGTCTAGTGAAAGGTGTCCCTGCCCATGGCAATGGATTTGGAATTGGATGATCTTTAAGGTCCCTTCCAACTCAAGCCATTCTATAATTTTATGACAACATATCCTTAGTTTTCATGTGGCAACCATGGCTAAGATAATCTGCCCAGCTGTATATCTTTAAACACCAAAATATTATTCTTCAATAACACAGTAAGCAACAGAAAAAGAGAAAGGTAGCATTTCCTGAACTGTATAAGCAGATGTTCTTGGAAACACCATTAGTTTCTTTATTTTCATCAGTTGCTGCCTGAAGAATCTGAAATAAAGATCAATATTTATAAAATTGTTGCCAGTTTGGGGAGAAGAGACTGAGTATAAAATTTGCTGTTAAAAACATTAATTCTTATAAAAATGCTGTACTCTCTTTTTCTTTTCCACTTGTTTTATAAATGTCAATTTTACTTACAGAAAAATACTGAAAATCTGTCTACATAATTCATGTTTTGAATTGCAAAGAAGCGTCTTCTGTTTCTCAAGATACATCAAGGTAATGGCTGGATACTATTTTCTTGATAGAAGAAATGGATGTGGCTAAATGTATTTTATCACCCATTGAATAATTTACCTAAACAACCACTTCTGTTGGTGTGACTAACCTCATGACTGCAATCTTTGTTAAGGAGTGGACAAATTAATTCTGCACATCAAATGAATTGGGGTTTTTTCAGGTATTGCAGTGGCTTAAAACCCTTTCTGTATGGTCAAAATTAAAGATCCTGTATAAATGAATGTTTATATTTATACACTTGTAAAGTCATCCATAAATCAAGCCAGACAACAATAAATGCTTGAAAAACAAAGCAAGAAAACAAACACAAAAATTATTTCTTAGCTCTTATGCACATTTTTCACGTGCTCCTAGGAGGAAGGATAAAAGCAGTGCAGAAACAGGGAAGATTAAAGAACTGGTCCTGTGATTTTCTACAGTTTAGTCTACATCCTGTTTAAATCTGCTTGAGAGTTCTACACATATCATTTAAATCTGTTAATCAAGATTTTTTTTCATTCCTAATATACACAACTAACCTTTGTTAAATTTTTATTGATTTTCCTTGCGCGATCGAGCTCCTCATGTCATCATTTAACCCAGTTGACAACTAAGCACCAGACAGCTGCTCATTCAGTCCCTTTCAGCAGGATGAGGGGAAGAGAATTGGAAGGATAAAAGTGAGAAAACTTGTGGGTTGAGATAAGAACTATTTGTTAATTGAAATAGATGAAAATAAAATAATAAAAATTATTATTATTTAAAATATTGTAATGAAAAGAAAATGAGAGTCAGAGAGAGAAAGATAAAAAAAAGAGAAAGACAAGTGATGACCACCCAGTCCCTGAGTAGCAGCCCCCCAGCCAGCCATAGTGATGGTGATATCCACCTTCCCCACCTCTCTTCTACCAAATAGTTACTCTAAGCTTCACCTTATTCATGAGAATCAATATATTTTGACAGTTCAAAACTTTAAAAATAAAATTCCAAACATACAGGAACACACTAGTTTATGGCAGTCCATAATGTCATATGGTCTGGAATATCCCTTTGGCTGGTTAGAGCCAGCTTTCCCATCTGTGTCACCTCACAACTTTTTGAGTACTCCCAGCCTCCTTGTTGGTGGGGTTATGTGAGGAGCTGAAAGCTCGATGCAAGTGGTGCTCAGCAGTAACAAAAACACCTTTGTGTTTCCAACACTGTTTTCAGCACACATCCAAAACTTAGCCCTGTAACAGAATTTAATTCTACCCCGACAAAAACCAGAACATCTTGTCTCCCTTTTTGTGTCAGCTTTGAAGGAAATTCAGAGATAGGAATTAATTCATGAAATTCTTTAGGAAGCCTGTAGCTTCAAAAGAGAAAGCCGTTTCAACAAGGACATATAGTTTATCTTTGTTTCCTTTGCTCATCTAGAAGAAGAGTATAAAGATTTTCTTTTTCTTCAGCTTCAGCCTGGTAAGGAAAAGAGAATGAAGAGAATGGAAAAAACTACTTAAGACATAAGATGAGGCTGTAAGAATATAGTTTAATTTCTGTCTCCATATACACTCCAGTCTTTTACATGAAAAAAGTCATTATTCTTCAATAAAAGAAATGGGAGTAGCAGACTAGGGAATCATAGGAATATGCACAGTGAGAAGAACCTTTCAAATTTCACCTCTTTTAGGTCTTGTGAGGACACTTGCAGCTGCCAGGTGCTCAAAGACTTCACCTTTCTCTGTTCTACTCTTAAAGAAGTATTTTAGCCAAGTTCACAGTAAGGTAGTGCAGGTCTTTCTGCTCTGCTTATGTTACTGTGTCTGTCAGCAAACTCCATTTTGCTTTAGATTTATTCTAAGGGTTAGCTGTTAGACTCTTAATGATATAGATTTTAATAACTTCCCTTTTTTAATGACTAATAGTAAATAACCGATCTAGATGTTATATCAATGTAGGAAATTTCACATTAACTTACATCCATTCAAACTTTTTTAAAACTGCTGGGGCAGCTAGCATAGCAGGTAAGTTTTGGAATGCTCTATCTAGGTGGAGATTTATCTCATATTTATTTGATTGCTTGGGGGTTTTGTAGATACTGAGTGCATTATACTAAAACTGCTTCCTAGTCTTATTCTTTTATGACCAGCTAATCTATGCATCAGAATTGTAATGGAGACAATTTTACAGTATGTATACAAATATAAGTAGGAAATTATTTGATTTATGTTGGTGATAACAAACTATAGATACTAAAACAAGAAAATGGAATCGCTGTGCTTAAAACCAGTGAAGAGGGAATAAAGTGTCATTTGCTGCAGCAAACTATTATTGAAGGACAGAAGATAAATATTATCTTGCAAATTAATTCTGAAACAAGTAATTTGGAAGGATTCAAACTTGAAAACCTAGCACAGTAAATTCCTGAAGTTTACTTCCTATTTTAATATTTGCAAGATGCAAGATGATGCAGACAATGGAATTCACAAAATTGTAAAAGTCAAAATATGTTATTAATAACATTTATCTTGTAAATCACTGGCTAATGCATTAATTGCTGACCACAGGTCATGTTTGGAACAACAGCCTTTTTCAATCAGAAAAGGAAAATGGAGCTGCACATAAAACTAAGAAACATCTCAAAATCTAGGAATAACACTTTGCCTTTCCTGCTTAATTTTAGAAGGACAAAGAGTGATTAGAATTTCAGAAATAAGAGAGCAGAAACCACATTTTTAGAAGAGACTGTAAATGATTGCAATCTACTAAATGAACATAAATTTACACTAATAAAAAAGTAATCATACACTTTAGTGCCACACCAGATAAGGTGATGTTTTAAAATTAGCGAAAACAAGCTGTGGATAAAGAGATTATAAGGTCATGGGCATTTTCAGAAAAAGAAAAAAAAAAACAACAGTAGTTTTCTTTTCTTTCTGCAAATGGTTGATGAATAAGACTGGGTTTGAATCCTGAACATAGCTTAATAGTAACCAAAAAATGACTAAAAAACTATAAAAAAGACAAACTAAATATTCAAGTATTCCTTTGGGAGTGTCATGAATAGTCTAACAAGCAATATATGCAAGATTCAACATTTCTGTGAAGTCCTAGTTCTTTATTCAGAGAATTCAGAGAATAAGCAGCCCAAATTGAATGAATTTTTATTGATTAAAACTGCGTTTTCTATACGTTCATATTAAATTTTCACAATCAACAAATAAAATCCCTTTAATTGTTGCTGTGATTCTCTTTTTTATTTTTTATTCTATTCATTTTTAATGAAAGAGATGATTGACAAATATAAGACTCTTGAATTTTGAGGAGATAGAGGAGGGGGCTAGGGACCTGGTGGTTTCAGAATGTATATTAGATATTGTTTTTTTCTTCAGTGTATCGAAAGACATTTGATAATAGTGGTACTGCCTAATTATGAAGACATTTAAGATCTATAGTCAGATACTTAGATGACAAATCTTCAGTACAAAATATCTTTTCTATGTCTACAACCAAAAATTTACATCTATTAAAAAAAAAAAAAAAAACTGAAAAGATCTGTCCCATGAGACTGTCTCCATCAGAAAGTATATACACATCAATAATTTTTTTGTCTTAGTATCTGTCTCTGTGGTCTGAAATCCTTATTATTTATTCTTCTGATTTCCTCACCCACACACTATTGTTAATAATTTAACTCATTTAATAATAAGATTAGTTAGAGAAATTTTTACAGTAACATAACTACATCAAGGCAATAGTATTAGTTTTCTTGGTTTGATTGATATTTGGCATGATCACCACACTCTTTCTTGATGACTCTTATCTAGAAATTAGTGTTAAAAAGAAAAACTAGCATGTCAATGTTCTATTTTTTCACTTTTTTCTGTTTTTTACTTCCTCTGAGTAATTAATTCTGTTTCTACTTCTGCTCCTAGGAAATTAGTGCCAGTAAGCTGCCCATCATAGCTCTCTAAATGTCATTCCATAGAATGATTTTATGGTATGCACTTATATGTCTGTTTTTATACTTGATCTCCTACCCTCTCAATGTAGGTCAGGTGCAATTGTTTTTCCAAAGGTTTATTGATGATGGTGGAATTGAACCAGACTCCAGTGGCCTGAATCACAATTACAGTGAAGGTAGATAAAAATTTTAGTCGTAGAGATTCATGTACAGGTGCAAATTTAACTGTTTCACCTCTGATTAATTTTATATTTGTCTTTGTAATTTTTTGTACTCAGGTCTTTCAAAATACTGTGAGACTCCAAGTTCTCTGAGAAAATTAGTAGGTATAGCAAGTTATGGATTAAGTTTTCTACTGAAACTTCCATTCTTAGTATAAAATAAGCTCAAAAATTTTCCAGAAGTTTGGAGATATATATATGACATATTGGCAAAACACTCTGCTGGATTTGAAATACCGACACCGTAAGAGTTATCACTTGTACTTGATGCTTTATCACCTGTACACAATAGCCAGATTTATAGCAAGGACTCTTCAAAAATCTGTCTGAAGCTTTAATAATAAAGTTCTCTTTGAAGAAATGGTGATATCTGTCTTCCCCATCCCTGTTCTATCTGTCAAATAGTTACTCTAAGCTTCATCTTATCAATGAGAATCAATCTATTTTGACAGCTCAAAACTTTAAAAATAAAATTCCAAACATACTGGAAGATTCATTTTGGATATTAATGTACAGTTATTGAGGAAATTGAAGCCAAATCTCTGCTACAAACCCAAAAATGTATGTGCTCTTGAGTGCATATGACGTTTTCTCCCACAAAATTGCTTTCTCAGTTTGGCGATAATAGAAAAACTGGGGACAACTGAGTCAATATAGTCACTAGCTGAGTGTAATAACAGCATGTGAAACAATGTGTCTGCTCCTTTAACTTTACCTGACCAAAGGGTAAACAAACCAGAACACACAAATCTGACCTCCACAATGATAGGGGAGGCGGTGACATGAACAGATCTGGTAAGTAGCACAAATTGATAAGGATGTGCCATGTGCAATAATGTTTTTATTATTTTGATTACTTGATTATTTTTATGTTTTGCAAAATATTGTCACTGGAGAAAACAACAACAAAAACAACCCAAACAAACAAACACTGAACAGAACCCCAGTAAATAAAAATCAACTGAAAAGAGTTCCCACCAAGAAAAAAAATGCAGAAGACTAGAGAGCAGAATTGCTAATACCTAATTGCTCACCTCTGTAACCAGAAATGGGAAATAATCTACCCATTTTTATGGCTTCAGAATGTTGTTATTTTTGGTAATCCTGTGTCTTTATTAAGTACATTGAAAATTATTCTTCCACTTGCCAGTTCTTTATCTTCCAGTAAGGAACTTTCCTGGGATGGGAAAGCTGTGGATTGTAATTAAGACTGAGAACTCAGTTCTCCTACTTAATGAATGACTCATCTGATCATTAAGCTGCTTTGCAAAAGTGTGTACAACCCTCATTGTTACAGTCTGAGCATTTATATCTAAATTTGTCTTGAACCTAGAAGCTAAAAATGCTCAATGCCAAATGATATTAGGCAGAAAATGAGTCCCCAGGGAATTACATTGGAATAGACAGGAGTGCAGCTGACAATTGAGCGTTTACAATAACACAGCTGTTAGAGCCCCAGAAAGGTGTGTGTAGTTGGTCGGTTTGGTTTTGTTTGTTTGTTTGTTTTTCCCCCTTGGTATAATGTCTATTTCTGTAAAAACTAGATTGAGCTTCTATAAATTACTTTCTTTAGCTCAAGCTTCTGTGTCTACATCTTTGCCACATATTTGCTTGTTCATGAGATAAAAATGTTAAAGAACAATCAATCCTTTCTACATTTTTCTTGCAAGAAAGTTCTTGAAATAAGGTGATATGAACACCACTGAAATGTCATCGAGGATGTATCTCAGGGAAAGTATGTAGATTCACATTGGTTGTTTTTCCCTAACATGGCGAGTTTTTTATCCCTTTGCAAGTCATTTGGAGAGAACAACTGCAACATCAATGTTGCTTATTTATGGTTGATAAAGACCCCCTCCCTGCCCTGTGCCCTCCTGAGTATATGCTCAGTACAGGAAATATAAACACAAAAATTAAAGACATTGTGTGAGGACTCAAGTTACACATAATGATTTCTACAATCAAAATTTTAATGTACAATATGGGCTGTTATCTATTTTTCATATATTTAAGAAGTGATTTTGAGATGATAGAAATTTTATTGTCTATTGCTAGGCTTAGTGGGATGCTAAGCCCAAAACTAGTAAGCTCCACTATAAGTTCTAAGAACCGTGTTAAGGAAGGGTTTAACATTTTTCTGACCCTTCCCCTTTTAGCTTTCCATTAAGGCAAATGCAGAATCCTTGAAAGAATAAGGTTACGGTCTATTTTTTTTGTTCTTTGTGCTCTTTCAGGAATGTTTTTTTTATTCCTAAAACATGTTCATTGTAGAAAGAATTCTGTCTCTCACTCTTGAGCTCTGTAAGACATGAGCATTGCTGTGGAAGGAAATTAGTTTACCAAAGTTATTATTTTAAATGTCATCCTAGAATCTAACTACATACCAGCAACAATCCAAGATCTGGCAAGACATTCAAAGACCATGCTTTTGACATCTACAGTCCTTGTCAAAGCTCCTTCCTTTAGGTCTCAGCCATACAGTTATTTTGATAGATAGCCTCTTCAAAGCGAAAAGCAAAAATTTAATTAAGAAAATATTGAAATCTAGTTGAGATCAATATCTGAGAGTACTAAAAAAAGGGAAGATTTAGCTTACTAGGAAAATCTAGAAAGTATGGAATTTATCACAATGACTGAATGAGAAAAAAAATTGCTGGAATTGTTGGTTCAATTCTCTCTCCTGAGTAATATTCTGATTTGCAGCAACTAGTGACAGTAAATACATTTTTGTATTTTAATTTCCACAATTATAATTCAGAAGGGCCCTATCTATTTTATATATATACAATTTACAATGACTTCATGATGTTGCACTTTCTGGTTCAGGAAAGAATACATACCATCTCTCTACTCTGAGACATTATCTAACAGTAAGTACACCAAGTACTGGTTTGCTGATTATTCGTCACAGCTGTGCTACTAGGCCAGGAGAGTAGATGGGAAAGGTATTAAGGAAAATCCCCAAGCTCAGTTTCCAGCTAGGACCTGAGATCAGATATAAAATCATTGAAGTTCACCAATACAATTGGATGTAATTCTTCTTGTTTTGTTTCTAGGTTAACCTCTGTGTGTACATAGCATAGATTTAAAAATTTATTTTCTCTTTTTCTCCAGATTTCAGTTACATTCCAGTTGGGACCAAAAGATAAACACCTACCACTGTAGCATCTGACTGAAGTTACAACTACATGTTGGAATCTGGAGATCTTCATCCAGAGTTATAAATATCAAACATAAAATTTGAATATATTTGGATCAACTCTCTTGTTTTGATTTTGAAAGCTTACTGATCAAAAATTACTCTGCTGGCTTACCATATATTTAGGAAGATAAGTTTCTTTTTATCAACAAAACTGAACTTTCTGTGTTATTCTGGTCTGCATAATATGATGGAGTGTTGCCCTATAGCTGAATAGAAACAGATGTATATGGAAAAAATAACAAAAACAGACACAGATGGTGTATCACATGTATAACTTCTTAATTTATCCCTCATTGTGTGATACAATTATCCCAGCAAGTAGGCTGTATTCATCCCCTTTTCACAGATTCTGCCAGTTCCTGCAGGGACACTTTTCTGGATTGTGCTATAAACTGCCAGGGCAGCACAAAAAGATTATTCAGTTTCTCATTGCTCCCTCTCTAGGTCCCTTCACTGTCCATTTTCCTTTTGCTTGTTTGTTTATTTGTTTCTTTTTAAGTAACTGAGAGTACTGTGAAAGGACTATTTCAGTTAATTTTTTCATGGGAATAGTGATGTGGTTTTCTTCAGGCATAAAAACACAAAAACCAAACCCAATAAAACTCATGCCATTTCCTATATAATATTTGCAATTATAGGATCCTCTTTTCTAAAGGATAATGTGTAATTTTAACTTTATGCTCAGAATTCATATTTATCTCATGAAATTTGTATAAACTCAATCTCAAAAATGTTGGGTTAACTTAACTTTGCATAATGAATATTAGATTGGGACTTTTGTTTGAATCTTAAGCTTCTCAGTGTTTCCCCATCAATTTGTTAAAAGAGATTTCTTGTCCTAGCCTTAAAGATGCCTTTAAACTTATGAAAATTGTGAGTATAAAAATATTACTCATGTAAGTATATCTGTATATATACACCATTATCTAAGTATATATCTACCATACCATTGTTAAAAATACTTATATATATTTAGCATTCTTAACAAGCAAAATAATCTGGTTCTATTTAACAATTGTCTTAAATTTTTTAGATATTTTCTTTAACACCAAACTGTATTACTAGGCATGTTTTTAAACTGAAAAAAACCCCGTTGAGATTAAGCTGATGTATATGGTCATATTTGTAGCAGTGCAGAATACCTCAGATGAAATCTAGAGGAATCTTTGAAAATGTCTTTTTGCAGTCAAAAATCAAATAAAACAACAAAAACTATTATGAAAATATTAATCAGAAAACAATTTGATTCATATTGACTGTGATTCTTTTTTTTTTTTTTTCTCTTGGTCAAGGTTTTATATACAGGCAGGAATATCCCCCATACTAACTGAAAGGAAAACACACCTGCATTCTTCTCTGGTTTTGAGTTTACCTCAGTTATTCCCCAGTTTTTTACTCTGCTGCTTTCAGCTTCCCTGAAGCTCTTCCACATTCTAAGCAAGGTTCTGGCCAGATAATTTTCCTCTGTTTCTGCCAAAGCCACTAACAAAACTCCATCGGGAATCCTTAACGGTGCTCAAGCCACCTTCTCCAGCAGCTCTCATTTCCCTCTATCCTGAGCTAAAATTTGCCACAAAGGACACATAAACCAAGTAAGCATCCACATATTTGCATGAGATGGACATGCTTCACTGACTGTACTACATGCAATTCTGAATTTTGGTTTTTTTGGATGAAGACCAGGTCCATGTTTGTGCTTGGACTTCAAAAAGCTAATTAATAAAATTGACTGGATTTACTAAAAGATTGCAGATTTCTTCATCTAAGTAAGATTTCTACTGTGACTATTAAGATGTCAAATAACAGAAATGTAATGAACCTTTCTTTCTTTATTTTTTTTAAGCTTCTGTTTGTTTTTTTTATTATTAATAATTTTTTTTAATTTTTGGATTCCTCTATTTTTGTTCCATTTTTAATGGTACAATAAAACAGGCAAATATAATCTGCCATTTGCCTTTTTCATTCCAAAGAAAGCAGTGTGGAAAAGATGTTTTTTGTGTCAGTATTGAGAAGCATGCAGTGGAGCTGTTGTGATCTCTGGTGGTGACAAAACCAGACAGAAAACTGTTATCTCCTTATGACTTATCATAAATCCTTTCAGCTAATAATATTGATGTTTTGAATATTTATTTTAAATAATAAGTGAAAGCACTATGATATGAGAAAATGCATTTAGCTGCTCTTTTAAGAAATGTTGGGAGAAAATTTGCTTGACTATCTAACTTTAACTGGTGAATTAAAATTCCATAGTTGTATCAGTCAGTAACTAAGGTCCTTTTTCTGATGGCAATAGTTCTACAGAGTATTTCATAGGTGTAAAATCCTAGAGCTGGAAAGGAAAATGACTGATGAGATATTTGATCTCATGTTTGCTAGTAAGGATTGTTTTGAATACTGGAGTCTAGATTAATGCTTAGCAATTTCCAAGCTGCATTCACGTGTCCTGATGCATATGCTGCATATCAGAATCAATGCTAAGAAAATACAGCTGTGCTGCAATGAATTTCTGCCCTGAGAAACTAGAGAACAGGACTCAAGGCCTTGCATAGCACACTTTCTTTCACAATTTAATCTGTATAAAGCTTTAGATCAGAGAGGCATATTGTCCATGGCAGCTATTCCTTACAATAGCAGCAATGGTTTTTTCCTAGACATTTTCTAGGTCATGTTTTCTGTATGTTACTTCTCTGTTCTCTGAATGAGGGAATTACTTCAACAAAGGAAAAGAAATGTTCAGATTTTCTGTTCCTTTTCCTGCAATTCTTCAAAGCTATTTTCATTGAAATAGAGAGATTTTCTTTCCCACACTAACTAGACTATGTCTCAAAATCTGACTTTAAAACATTACCATTATAACTCATTTAATTTTGAATCACCTTATTGAAGCAGTACTTTTTTTGATCTGCCCTGGAATTAAGCATGTTACTAGAATACATACTTTTGTATCTAGTGTCATGGGATGCTGTTCTTTAAGTTAAACATTTTTGTTTTGCTGAAGTGATTTTTCTCACAATATGTGAACTTCAATACAATAGAGCATTACTATTTTCTTCTAGAATATCATGTGATCATATCATGATGGATGCACCAAAAAACCTCATATGTCATTAATTTCTTTGCTTCAGGTACCTTTCTATATGTTTTGAAGTAGTTTATGTCAGTCTAAGAGGACATTTCATCACACTTTGCTTACTAAGAAACACTGACTTTATTCTGCTAAACAGTAGAAGATTATTTTTTGTATAGATTAATTCAATTGCTGCCTTTATAAAGATTTGAAAGAATTCTGCTCATATATATGTAAATTCAGAGAATTATATTCAAAAGTATTTTTAATACAACAAGCACCAAATTAAAATTTTGTGTTTTTTCCTAAATAATATCAACTAAGTTTAATTAAGTTATCCTTGGTTTCACTAGCAGTTTATTTAATAAATCAAAAATGTATGTGCTACTTCTACTACAAAGAATAATATTTAGAAATAATTAGCAGCAACAGTAGTGCTATTTCCACTACTTCTACTCTTCTAGTTATATACAAATCCCAAAACAGATTACATGATTTTATTCAGGATTTCCAGTTAAGACATGTTACCAATCCAATCAGAAACATAATTGTGTAAATAATATATTACAGAATAACAGGTATATGAAAAAATTTCACTGTTACTATAAAAAGATAGTATGGGATAAATAATGAAATGTGTTTCATCTTTATGTAATCTTGATCTGGAAGTCATACAAACAATCATTAAAATTAATTTAGAATTATGTAATAGATTTTATGTTCATCAAATGTGAAAAATGTAAAGAAAATGTATAGCTTGAGATAATTTTAAGACCACTTAAAATTAGTTGAGGCATATTAGTTTATTGTAAGGAGATTAGATAACAGAGAGGTATAAACATATGGTTATGCTCCAAAGTATGAAAGTCTATCTTTTTTATTTTGGTAATGAATTTTACAATGAAGAGGTAAATATGGCATGCAGTTCTTGTGACTTAACATTATGGAAAGTTTCTACAGATTTATAAAATTTTATAAATTTTCAGGGAAAGAAGAACCTACCAACTAAGACAAGTCAAAAAATTTAGCATAAAAACATAAAATCTTAGGAGACATAATTTTTATTCATCTCTATAAATATGCAAAGAACTAAGAACTGTCAGTGCTGACACAAGAAGAAATAGGTATAAATTAATCAGGCTGTGAGAGGTAAGTTGGAAAACCCAGAGAATTTACAATATATTATTCCATGGTAAGAAATCAGGAAAATTCAAATGTCTGTAATATAGGAGATATTAAATTTATACTGGCATTAGTAATAAGGTCGGCAGAGCAGGCTAAAGAGCTGATTCCCTTCAGATAAGTTTTTCTGAAACCTGTATTTCTTTCCATTTTTCAGGCTAAATTCATACGTAAATTACTACTTTTCTTGACTTGAGCCAAGTTATTTATTTAAACTCAGCAATTTACTGAGCTACTTTTAGTGGTAATAAAACTTGCTTAAAAAGAGTATATAATTTAATTTCAAATGAAGCAAAGCATATATGTCTTTAAAGTCTGTAGGTATAGCTGTCAGACACCTAGAATTAATTATTCATGTATATATAGTACCCCTCATATGTGTTAAAATTTGCAGTAGCAAAATCTTCAGTGGCCTTTTAATTTTTTTTAATCCATTAGTGACAAAGAGTTAAAAAAGGAGGAGTGGTTGATAAGAGAGAAGAAAATATAAAGCAAAATACATTGTATGTCAAATACAGTGCAGTCCCTACTTGACTAAGGCCTTTTCACTCAACACACTGTTCTCAATAGTGAATAAAGATTATTGCACTAAGAGGTTTTTCCATCTGTCTTTCATATCCAAACAGGGATGCAAATAATTGTACATTTTTTCCTGTCATTGTTTGGGTTTTTTCCTGAGAAATTTGAAACAGTGGTATGTTTCTGCTGCAGTGAGAATGAGCATTACAAGATGATCTGGTCACTCACATAGTGCTTAGCTGTATGTATTAAAAAAAAAAAAATTGAAGCAGGACAACTGTCTGCATCATAAAATGCACGTATTCTACAGATGTTTTTGTGCATATACATAAGTACATAGGCTCTACTCTCTTGTTACCTTAGAAAATAATGCACCTACTAGCAATATATGTCCATCTTCTAGTTTAATAAGGCTCCAACTCACGTGCCACATACATCCTCTGGTCTGCACAAGTGAGAATGTCATCAGCAGGATCAGGATTATGATACTTCCCTTTTGTTCAGAGCAAGTGGAGTGAAATATGCAGTTTTGTGCTGCCCAAGAGAAAAGCATTTTTACATGTTAGAACAAGTTGGGTGGAAGTCATCAGGATAGCCATGGTTGGAGCACATTCTACAATGAGAAGTTGATGATTGTAGGTTGTTGATCAGTCCTCAGCCTTGCCTCTGGAATCTTGGTTACTGTCTACAATTATCTCATCAGTGACACAGAGAAGATGAAGTCCAGATTTTCCAGGTTTTATCTGAAGCTGCTAAATTGTCTGAGGATCTGACAGATAATCTACTGGTTATGTGTTACACTCAGATTGAGAAATAAGGATGACATAATATAATTTGTTTTCATCTGCTTTCAACTGTGATTTGCTCCTCTTTTTACTTTGATAAAGCAATTGGTCATGTTTATCTGTGCAGATAATTCACTACTGCAATATCAGAACAGCTCTCATCAATCACTCCTTCACATTCTGCAATTCCTTGATAGCAATATTAAGAAATCCTTTGGCAAATTTATGGAGTCATTAATTTGAAGTGACCTCTTTGGTTTTAATAAGGTTAAATGAAAGGCACTTGTGCCAAGTGTAGAACATTGAACTTGATGTTTCATATACAGACATGCACAGCAAAATTTGATAATGTATTTGCTGTCAAAGCTTCTGGTAGATGTTGGGAAGCACTGATGTGTGTTTATCCGAGGTAGACTTGGGACCAAAGTTCATAATGTAAATAAAAATCACCAAATTTTTAAGGTCTCAGATACTGGTAGGGGTTTTACTAAAGCAAAACTTATTATCCAAACTACTACATATTTTCTTAATTGTCACACTGAACTTGCTTTGTTTATAAATAGCACATACAGGTACATGTATATTGCATTCAAAACACTATAGTTCTAGTTATCTCATTGGGTGACTTTGAAAATATTTATAAAGTTAAAAGCAGGATCCAGAGCGGTTATCCACTGCATTTTATGTAAAATTACGCTTGTCTCTGGGAGGTTGCTTTTTTTTTATCAATTGCAGAGTTCTTAAATATTAATATGAATATATTAATTTCAGCAAAAAATGGAGTAATGCAAGCAGGAAATTAAAATTGTCTAACAAAATAAAACTGTAATCTAAGAAGAATGATGTTTGCAACTCAGGCAAAGGAGGTTTTCAGATTCACAGAATATTCTGAGTTAGAGAGGAGTTGTTTTGTTTCATTTTTTTTCATTAAACAATATTTATTTTTCTTTCAGGAAGTTGCTCAGAGTTATCATATTAATGATCTTATATAATTTAACTGCATAAGACAATTGCCATTATTATTTTTGTTTGCCTTTTCCATATCTCTGACTGTCATTCAGCTGTATTTACTTGGAATAATGTTTTATGCTCTAGTTCTTGGGACAAAAATATATTTTTTTAAATTGTTTTTGAAACATTGTGGGCGGAAAAATGGGAAAATAAATGCTGAAGAAGAATTAGAGGGATAGTTCTGTAAACAAACTGGAAACCTGCCAGTAGTAATGAACACCTTCAGAATACTGAAAGTTAAAGGGAATTTATATGATTTTTGAGGTGTTTGCTGCAAATCAAAAAGTATATCACCAAATTCTATCTGTAAAATAAAGCTACTCTGTTATTTTTCCCTATCTCTTTTCATCACTCGGTTGGATCTCATTAATCTAGTGGTATGATCTTTAGCTGTAGCTGACCAGTCCTCTCAAAAATAAGGAAAAGAAAGGGAAAACACTCATTAGAAGAATGATATTTTTATACAACTGTTTATACAAAGTTCCTAGGACGTTTTGAGTGGTAACTTGACTTTGCCTGTACTTTACTCACATACTCCAGAAACTTCTGTGTGTTGTATTAGAACTTGGTGGTATTTGTTAGAAAGCCATCGAGCTTTCTTTATATACTCTAAGATTTCCTTTAACTCAGGAAAACTCTTCAACAAAGTTTTGTTTTTTTTCACATCACCAAAAGAGCACTTTCACAGTGACCTCCTGGTTAAATATAACAGCATGTGTAAAGTAGTGGTTTCATGTACTGCACTCAACTGCAGAAATAGCAGAATTATCCCCCCCACTCCCCAAAAAAATTCAGTGGTGCTTTGTTTTTGACCTTTCAGGAAAAGATACAGTTCACTTCCCTGCTGGATGCTAGACTCAGTGACACAGAAGATACCTGCCAGGCTTCACAGTTTCCTAAGATTCAATAAAGCAAATGAAAGATACTGTGAAGAAAAAAGCATCTTTAAGATAGGCATCAAATATAGATCTATTGAACCAAACTAACACCTGCAAAGTCCTGGTAGTCTTTGTCAAAACATCAACATTGCATTACTTCTGCTTCATACCTTATACAGATTAAAAAAGCATTGAATTTGTTAACTTTCTGTATACATGATGGTAGAAGCCCTTTGTAATGGAATTTGTTAGTCCAGAGGCAAAAAATTGGATTGTGATCTCTGTTATCTCAATATAAGTATGAAATAATGGACATAGCTTTCTAAAATGGAAAACATTAAATTACAGTTACATATGTCCTATTAGTTTGGAGTTCTCTCCTTTTATTTACTTAATAAATCTTTCAGTTATCTCTGTAAATAACAAAAGATTAGATAATACTTTTTGTCTTTAATTTAATTAGAACTTCTGTACAAAATGATGCCATTCTTTTGAAGACCACTGCATTTATGACAGTAAACAACTAAACACTCCCTCTCCCCTCCCATGGAACAAGGTGAAAATGGAAGGAGAGTCTTGGGTTGGAAGTGAGAAGTCCTATGGATCAGGCCAGGTCTTTCAGGTTTGCTGCCTCCCAGTCTCTTGCCCACCCCAGCCTATTCTCTGGGGAAGTGCAGAGGGGGAAAAAAGAGAAAGCCTGAGTGATGTGCAAGCACTGGTGATGACACCTCTGGAATACTGCACTGAGATTTTGGATCCCGTGTTCAAGAAGAACTTTGAGATATGAAAGAGATACATCACAAGGCCAAATCATCCATTTTCCAGATTGCATGTCCTGAGACTGCATGAGATGGGGAGTGGGAGCTGGGGTTGCTTTGTCTCCTTAATAGGAGGCTGAGGGGTCATTTCACAGCAGTCTATTACCTGAGAGAGAGTTACAAACATGAAAATAGCCAGATGATACAGTGAAGACAAAGCCACAACTTGGGGCTTGAGAGGCTCATATGAGGCTTTAGGAAAATAATTGTAACTAAGAGAGTAGTGCAATATTTAAGCGGATTGCCCTGAGCACTCCTGGGCTCTGCACCTCTGGAGATCTATAATGCTCAGCCAAAGTCACAGTCAACCTGATCTCATGCTGGCAAACAGATCTACTGCAAAAAAAAGGTAAAAAAATGGACTTTAGAAATATCTTTAAAACAATTCTTTTTCTGATTCCATGGCTATCTTTTTCTTGGGTTTATAACATAAACATCAAGAACTGTTCATTGTTGATGACAGCAGCTTGGAATCTGTTTGCTTAAAACTTACTTTGAAAAGGAATTACCAGTTTCTAAGAGTAGGCTGTCTAGGTAAACATATATTTAGTGCTTTCAAACTACAGCCTGAATGTGTCCTAGCAGTCAAGAATTGGAAATTTTATCTACCATTTCACTTTCAGAATGTTTCAATATGTTAAAGACAAAATATGCTGTCAGGATAATGCAGGGTCACTAATGCTGCCTAAACAGTCTGTGTCATCCGTTTTGTCAATACAAAAGGAATTTCCTGGGACTCCTAAACAGGATCTTTCAGAGGTATAAATTGAGTAAAAATAAGTAAAAATAAAAAATTAAAAAGAAGTAAAAAGAAGTAAAAAGAAGTAAAGATTGTTTAGTAACAGTGTCAGGTTTGTCACTGCCACACCAGTTTAAAGCTGATTTGTTTTATTTCATTAACAGAATGGTTATGAGAGGCTAATTCTTTTTCTGGGTGGTTTTGGATGGAATCAATTTGAACTAGAACTCGAGTTTAAATAAACAAAAACCTGTGGCCAATTTGTTGAAACCTGATGTTTTGTTTATTTAAACAGGCTGATGATCTTTAATCAAAACTTTCTTCAAATTAATGTAACCAATCTTTTCAAGAACATGTAAACAGTTTGTTTATAAGACACAGCATTGGGGATCTAAAATAAGAAATCAAATATGATCAAATAGGTCACTATTGCAACATGTTTCTGATTTTAAAGATTTATTAGGCTGTATCTTGCTATGGAAAACTGTGAATTGGCAGTTTTTTTATGAAATAAAAGGGTAAAAACATGCACTGTTTCCCAAACGATAGGAAAAAAAGATCAAAAGTAACCCTAAGAAGCAGAAGTCTTCTAGCTATACGAATATCTATTCTCCAGCATGGAGGTCTTCTGTACCTCAAATGGATGCAGATGGCTAACATGGATAGGAAGGCATGGGGCATGGTGTAGTAAAATTGATGTTTACTATCAGAGATCTGAGAGAATACAGATATAGTCCTGCTACCACTGTTTTCTATTTACTAGCTAAGATCAATTATCTGTTTTCATACAGAAAGCTAATGGCTATGAAAGTCATACTGGCTCCCTATAAAGAGGACCTCTGAGTCAGGTACTCTTAAACACTTTAAATGGTGTAAGATACCTAAATGCCAATTTTCAAACTTTTGAATTGCACCGTAATTGCAATGCTTACTCTCAGCTCTGAGATCTGAACCTGACTTCTAATGGCTAATCTTTTGCTCTCAGTCTAGTGACATGCGGGTGAGCACAAAGAAGCATAAACTGTGAAGATGCCAAATCTGAAAAACTGATGCAGCTACCTCTTTCTAGAATTAGAGCATTTGATTGTTGAAGAAAAGGATTTAAAAAAAAAAATCTGTGAATTTAGACTAGCACAGCTGCTGCTGTTGTTAATGAGGAAAAGAACAGGAAATGAAAAAGAGGATGGTGAGTTAGTTTCACTGGCAGGGCATTCAAGCTGATTTCCAGTTGTTCTGCCCTGAATAAATGTAATGATACTGCAGTAAAGACTTCACAATGATTTCCATGTCTCATACTTGGTTTTGTCACCCATACACATCAGCTGAATGCTGGAAATAAAACTAATTAAAATCCTGCCCCTTTCACAGTAAGAAAATATTTCAAACAACCACCACAGTCTTAAACCAAAGTAATTATAAAATGCAAACCTGTATCTGATATATTGGTACCTAGTAGTGATTAATGTTTATAACCAATAGAAACTTAATTTCAAAATCACAGTTTCTTCTGTATTAGCTGCACTTCTCAAAAAGAATATCTTTCATGTGGAAGTCCTAGCTTTCAAACTTTTCAAGCCTTGAAACCCTGACATTGTCATGCTTCCTGCAGACTTCTGTTCCTATTGTAGTAACATATAGATGAAAAGGACTTCATGGATTACTGAGTCTGGTCCCCTGCTGCGTATATAATCCTGAGCCCACTGAAATCAGTGGGAGTCTTAGCTTTTTCTTCAATGGTAGCATGATTAGGCCTAGAGTATCTCAAAAATGTTCAAACTGAAGTCGAGGTTTTTTTGCAAATTTTTCTAATGCCTTGTTAAAGACAGTATTAAAATGTCTTAAATTCCAAATGTAATTGGTTTGTTGTAGTTGCAATTTGTTTCTATATTCCTTATTCTATGAAGAAAATCTGAAAATAACACTAAAGAATTTATACTTGTTTATGAAAGGTCATATTGAGCTTAGATGTTTCAAGCAAAGGACAGACTAGAAGCAAAGGGCCCTAGCCTTTAAGCTGATTTAATTCTTCATAACCATAATGACCCAGAGAATGGGAGTAACAGATCATATTCCTTGGGGAAAGAAATGCTTTCTGCCCCTGAAGACCTGTATGTATCCTGTTCCCCCTGAAGATCTGTATGTAACCTGTTCTGTTTCCTTAATTATGTTAAAGACAAAAGATTAGTCTGCTGGATTAATCTTCCAGATCCACATTTCCACACAGTGAAGAGGATATATCTCAGGTACTATCTCCCATCTTCAAGCTGTATTAGGAAAGAAAGACAGCAAAGTAGAGTCAAAACATGTGCTAGCTTATAAAACCTACTGAAACTGTTGGTGTTTCCCCATTTATTTAAATCTAAAATATATTTGAGAAAATGTCAGTTATAGAAAGTTACTTGTCTGGTCAGAGGCAGTGAAATTTCCTTTATATGATCAACAGAGGGAAGTGGAAGACCTAGGGTATGCAAATCAATATAAACACCTGTGTTAGATTGCAAGGGTTCATCCTATGAGAGAAAAAAACAAAACAGCCAAAAAACTGATCAACCAAACATGGAAAACCATCCAAAAAAGCCAAGCATCAGATTAAACTTTTTTTTATTTTTTTTTTGAGAATATAAAATAATTGAATGGACTAAATATATCATGAATGATTTATTACTTTAACTATGATTTTAAATTATGCCATTATATTTAGGACATCAACACCTTTAAAGATTTTATAAAAAATACTAGTATAAACTCTCAATGAATGTGTAGCATTATTCCACAAAACAGAAAAAAAAGAAATATAACTTGTTGAGATGTCTTTAATATGAGAACAGCTGTAGATTAATAGCCACTAATGATACTTCAACCAGCAGGAAAACTGATTTACTGTAGAATGTAAATAAGCACTTCATGGAGGAGTGAAAGTAGAAGCTTTGAGTTAGAAGCAGACTTCAGAGAAGCACTACCAGAAATGAATATATAAAAGGTTTTTCACTAATACATATTTACATTCTTCTAGCCTCAATAAAACATTGAGCTTGAATTATATGAGGTTCAGCAAACTAAATGCAACGAGATTTTCTCCATTACAGTGTTCATGTAAAACAATTGTGAGGCTTCACATCAAAACAGATAATGCAATTGTTATTGTAGTCATAATAAAAATGCAGACTCTTCAGATTTCTAATTATTGTAGTTTCTAGCTTATTCCTTGAAAATGTTTTCTTAAAAATCAAGCATTGCTGTATATTTTTCTGCTGAGAATCCATAAACTCATAATATATTCCCTTATTCTATGAATTTTGCCTCTTTTCTAGGCATGTCCAGTGACTCCAGGATTTGTGTCTAAAGTGAATCACAGTTAAATTCTGAGTTTCCTGATCGTGGACTTTTGCCTTTGTTTTCTTTTGTTTCTATAAACACTATAAAAAGTTGAGGGTGACACAGTCACTCTGGGATGAACCTGTGAATAAAAGCAGTAAGAATTTAGATACAAGTTCATTTTCTAAACTGGATGATTTGATAGTACTGTTTTGTAAGTTGTGAAGAGGGCTACTCCAGGAGAGTAGAGTACAAAAGAAAAGGAAAAAAAAATCATAACAAACACGAAGTTTAAATAGCTACTAAAACAAAAAATCTCATATTGTCTCATATTCCATTACAAGTCAATTCTCATTTACGTGATAGATCCTTTAATTTTTTTTTTTTAAGTGGAAAACAGATACATTTTCCGTGGCCAGACATCACGAGGGTTATTTTTAGTAACGAAAATATAATATACTTTGAAATAAAATTAGTATACCACAATGAAAATATTGGCAGAACTAATGTAAATATTTTCTAACTTCTATAGCTGGATGAAACTTGCTGCAGGAATCTTTTCTCTGCTCACATATAATTTCAAATGCTTGCTTCTAATTAATAACATATAACAAAGTCCACAATTCAAATTTATACCTGTTAATACCTATGGATACCCATATAAAGCAATCAATTTTTAATATTTTGGGCTTCATTTAAACATCTGCTGAGAAATGAGTATGAGGAGGACAAGATAAAAATCATAAACTACTTATCTGAATTTCTGGTTAATAACACATATATGCCTACATCATTTTGAGGAAAATATTCTGTTGTTTCTTTTCCACAATAATGCAGTCCCGGAGGCAAAAATAAACCAAATAAGACTCAAAATAAAATTGCAAATCTATACATCACAGGAAGAAAACAAAACTGAATAAAACTAGGAACTGACATTCATTAAAGACTTGTATATATGAAAGATAGCATTTTATAAAAGCTGTTCTTTTGCACTGGGATTTGGCCACCATACAACATATTTATCTGTCTGAGTTCCTAGCTGCTATTGCCCTTCATATTTGACATTAAAAGAATTTTTAAAAGTGTTACTGAACACTATGTTGTGACTTGGAAGAAGATTATATTGAAGTTTTATTTTAATCTGTAGTTTTTTCTCTCCTAATCACATTTTCATTTATAACATTTTTGTGAAGATATTTGATCTGATGGCAATAATTTTACACCTTTAGACTTCTAACTTTTTAACATTTTGGCTATTATTTTATAGCACATGTTTTCTCCTATAGTTGTTTTAGACAAGTGGATACTGATCTAAATTGTATTTTATCTTGTTCAGAAGCATAGAATGCTGCACTCTATACAGACAATAAGCCATTCTGAAAATGGAACATACTGAAAGATAATGAAATTTGGGCAGCGGGGACATGATAACAACCCCGGCCGGGTGTTGCAATGTACACCTCCCAGTGGGTGCACAGGCTCTCCTTAAAATCTGTCAGTACACTGAGACCTGAAAATAAAGGGGATTAACAAAAAGCTAGAACTCTCTTCAAGCCACTTAAGCTTACAAGTCTTAAACCCTTTGAGTAATTATCTGTATATCTTCCAGAGACCTCTTATAATATAAGCAAATTAGACTTTTTTTCTTTAAACACAGACCTCATTTCCACCAGCTCCCTTTATTTATTCCTCTCTCTGCACCCGCCTGTAACAACTTATTAATTAGAACTCTTACCCAAAATGATGTTAGAATTAAGCGCTCTTCCTATGAGAGAAATTTATTTATATACTTACATATTTTTATTTATTTATTGCACTGCATGAAATACTTTTCAGAAAAGTGGACAAGGCATGTTTCATGAATTTCACACTATAGTACAGTATGGATCTTCAAATTAGACATGATAAATTTAAGTCAAACTTCACCGACAGCGAGAATTAGGAAATTGGCTCACACCTGGCTGTTCCATCTTTTTAAAAGTCCATTGGAAATTCTGTAGTTCAAAACTTCTAGCTAATACCCTTAGGGGTTTGTAGCTGAAACCCTGGCTAAGTGTCTGGTTTTTTATTTCCATTTTCTATCATATTAATTATGGGAATATGTTTTAATAATCAAGTCTCATTTTTCTTACCATTAAAAATATATAAATGTACAACATTGTATGTTTCTGAAAGTCATTTCAGAAGTATGTGCATTGATTAAGGAAAAAGGAAAATTATATTTCAGAAACATATAATTTGTCCCATTGCTTTACATTTGTTTTCTCTCAGCGAGTGGTTTCAAATTATGTAAAGCTGCTCAAAGGAAGAACTGTAATAAGAAAATAAATTGATTCAGGTATACTTAATTCTTTCTGATAAAGTGCCAGAGTAATTCAATATAAAATATCTCTGGTCTAATTACAGAGTTTTCATGATTGACACAAATCCATACAATCACTTTGAAATATAACACCTTTATTTGAATAAATTAGAACAAAATCTAAAGCACTTAAATATATGTAAATCCAGAGTTAAAAATGGATTAAGTACTGCTTACAACTCCCATGAAAAATTACAATTTTACCATGCTGTAGGAAGATTTCACTTTGTATAGAGCAACATTTGTATTTTTCATATTGTTGGAAAAAGAACTAGTTTATCCTCCATGCATTACTGTAATTTCTTTTGTTGCCTAATTGTGACTGACCATTTGCAATGTTGATTCAGTTCTTTAACACAAATCTTTCTCTTTTTTTTCTAAGTAGTAGGCTCTCTAAGTGATGCCATTCTAACTCTAATACTATCAGAAGGTTGCTTCATGCCTTTCTTTTTTTGATAGGAAATGTCTTAATGTTCTTGTTTAATGTTGTCTTATGTCTTCTTCAGACCTTTTTATTTTGTCTTTACAGAATCACAAAACAATTCAGATTGCAGAAGACCCTTAATATTGTCAAATCCAACAATTAACCCAGCACTGCCAAGTCCACCACTAAACCATATCCTGAGGTGCCATATTTTTATGTCTTTTTAATGCCTCCAGGAATGGTGACTCAATTACTTCCTTCAGAAACCTGTTCCAATGCTTGACAATTTTTTCAGTGAAAACTTATTTCCTGATATCCAGTCTAAACCTTTTTTGACACAACTTGGGCCCATTTTCTCTTGTCTCTATATCTCTTTCTATCTGGGAGAATGAACTGTCCCTCACCTTGCTACAACCTCTTGTCTGGTAGTTGTAATGCACTAAGGTCTCCCATTAGCCTCCTTTTCTCCAGGCTAAACAATCCCAGCTCCCTCAGTCACTCCTCACAAAACTTCTGCTCTTATCCTTTTACTAACCTTGCTGCACTTCTTTATTATATAAGTCTTGACCAGCAAAATTGTTGCAGATATGTTTTAAAAGCAGCTGTTGGATGACATGATAAATAAAATTGATTATTTTGATAAATATAGTTCCTAAGAAGAAAATTCGTTTCTTTGATGCCTGAATTTGATTTCTTTTAGGGCTCACACAGATCACCAAGAATTAGTAATATCACATCTTTATTACCTGTATTATCTTTAAAGTACTGGTAGTTTGCACCAACATATGTAAATTGCAGAACATTTTTTTGATATAAATATATACTGAAAACCTCAGGAAGGGAACTATAGCAACCAGTACTTGTGCAGAAATTAAGATACTACCATTTCACTCAGATCATTTATCATGTCTTGAATTGAATGTCTTAATATGGGGATGTGTTGAAAATCTTCCCAGACCAGAAAGCATTCCTGATGCAACACCTAGTTACCTTAGAAAGCATTGTGTTAATGGAGCCATCTTCTTTTTATATATTTATAAGACACTCACATTCAATTCATTGCACCTCTTCAGAAGATTCAAACATACTTTTCTGGCATGAAAAGTGTTTTGATCCTCAAGACATAGGTGGGATTAAATTTAAAATAATGTTAGTTGTTTCCAGAGTACTCAGACTTACCACCTTAGGGACTACTTCAGGGACCTCAGTGTTGTTCTAAACCAATAAATAGAAAGGAACTAAGATCTCAATGTCTTCTCATTTTCTGCACTTATTAATTGTTAGGTCACTACTGACACTGTCTCTGAGAAAATTTTATGAGGAATACTAGCCTTAAGCAGTGTGGATGTAAGGTAATCAGTGTTATTTGGCTTCAGGTTCTTTTTTATTTGCTAGCACTAAGCCAGCTCAAGTACAAATAAATTATGCAATGCAGACATGCTGTTGCACAGAATTGGAATGAAGATTTCCACAGTTAGGGAATACCTTACTGCTCATTACAATAGGAATAATATTTGCTTTCCATTTGGTGTTTTTATTTGCAGCAGAGCCCCTAAAAACTAAGTCATATGAAATTTCAGGATTTTTAGATGTAGAAAGCATAAGTCACAAAGCAGAAAAATCGGTTACCTTGGATTACCTATTGCACTCATGGCAGCAATCCCAGTGCTGCAAAACAAAATTCCCTGCAATAATTATAAGGAGGTTTAAATTATCTGAGATTTGACTATCTTATTTACAAACTGTGAACAACTGAGGTGTAGATCCACAAAAGAACACTGGAAACTTTGTGGATGCTGAGTTACAAGATCACAGTACAGGGAAATACCTGAATTTAAAGAGTCCTGCTATTTGAAATTGTCCGAAATTACTTACCTAGGCTACTCTTGCACTCATGCTGAGGGAGGATTAAATGCCCAAGTACAACAGTCAAAATTAGTAGTTGAGTGTGAGTCACATACAATAGATTTCAGGGTAAATCGTAAGCTCTTCTCTCTTCAAGGTTTAATTATGTAACTGTAGGAATGCACTTACCTTCAATCAGGATCCCCAATAGAGTTTATGTAGTCCTTAGCTGCTTAGGCTTAATGGTAAAAATGAAAGGTCTCTGACTATACAGAAGCTGAATAAGAAAAGGTATTTGCCATTTAACATCTTGTCTTTATTTCATATGCAACTGCCTACAGGGACAATTAGTCAGGATTTAAGTGCCTTATTTCTTTGCAGACCAAGTTCTCATTGTGTGATATCTGAAAAACGATGAAGAAAATAAAGTGTAGAAATGCACTATAAAACCTAACAGTCTTGAGAGCATTGCTGCTTTAATTGTATAATAATGCTCTATGAGATGGAACAGGGTCACTTCTCTGGCATGCATTTCAACTCCACAAGACTGCAGTTCTTCAGATGAAGGAAAAGCTGGTCAGTTTCCTCTTCAGATTCCATTAAGTGTTTCTGATAAAAAGATATACATCTATATACCTATATACCTATATCTATGTGTAATAAATATTTTTAAAATCCAAACATAAAAGCTTTTGTTATCAGGTTGAAAACCACTGTAATAGACCTTCTTGCAAGATTCTGAGGTGAATAAGAGAGGCAAGTATGGATAAAATACCTAACCTTACATCTTGCAAAACATAAAAAATTCCCTTTCAGAGCAAAGAAATCCAAATATTTTTCTAGACAAAATACCTTTACATAAGCAATCAGATACTAAGTTTCTTAAGTGATCAAATAAATATACCCAAGATTTATTTTTTGCATACCATGCACTTCATTTTGATCTTGGAACAAGGTACATTTTAAAAATAAATGGCCACTGAAAAAGCTTCAGTATTATATCCATAGGAGTGATATACTGCAGCAAAAATTACTTTTGATCAACTTGCCAGAGAAAATTGAAATCATATTTTTAAAGCCACTAATTTGTTCGTCTTCAGGATATGGGCTTTTGAACGAATGAAACACAGTACAATACAATAATGACATCACTATCTCTCCTGTCTTTTTTTTCCATCTTTTACTACTAAGATTTTTTAAAAATTAATAGCCCATAGAAAACCCACCAAAATGTGAAAAAATATGTTTAGTTTCTTATTAAAACACTTTCACAAGATCTGAAATGTGAAAAAAATTCTCTGATTCATAGAGGAAGAAAGTATTTACATTTAGTTAAAGAGTGGATCCTCTTCACCATTACACGTGATGAGCCTTCTCTCCTGGAGATGGCTGAACACCTGTCTGTTCATGGGAAGCAATGAAGTAATTCCTTATTTTACTCTGCTTGTGTGCAAGGTTTTTACTTTCTCTACTACATTCTCCTTATCTCAACCCACAGGTTTTCTAGCTTTCAGCCTTCCAATTCTCTTCTCCCTTCAGATACTGATAGACATTTATGAGGTTCCCTCTCAGCCATCTCTTTGAGTCTGAACAGGCCACGGTCCCCCAGCCTTTCCTCATAAGAGAGATGTTCTAGTCCCTACTATTCATCATATCCCTCCACTAGACCTGCTACAGGAGTTCCATGTTTCTCTTGTACTGGGGAGCCCAGAAATGGACACAGCACTCCAGATGTGGCCTCATCAGGGCTGAGAAGTGTGTCAGGATCACCTCCCTCATCCTGCTGGCAGTGTTCCTCCTAATTCATGCCAGGACATCATTGTCCTTCTCGGCCACAAGGACACTGTTAGCCCAGGGACAGCTTGTTATCCACATACTCCTCCAGGTCCTTCTCTGTAGAGTCCTTTTCCAGCAGGTCAGCCCCCAGCCTGTGCTGGTGCAGGGGGTTATTCTTCCCCAGGTGTAGGACTCTGCATTTGCCTTTTTTGAATTTCAGGTGGTTCTTCCCTGCCCATCTCTGCTGTCTGTTGTGTCCTTGTGAAGGGCTTCACAGCCCTCTGGGATACTGGCCACTTCTCCCAGCTTTGTGTTATCAGAGAACTTGTGATGGATGCATCTGTCCCTTCATCCAAGTCACTGATGGATAAATTAAACAATATTGGACCCGATATGGAGCCATGGGTGACACTATCAGGACAGACTTTCAGCTAGACCCTGTGTGACTGATTTCAGCCCTCTGGGATCTGCTGTTTAGCCAATTCTAAATCCACCTCACTGTCCACTCATCCAATCCACACTTCCTGAGCTTGTCTATGAGTATGTTGTCAGAGACAGCATCAAAAAACTCAACTGCATAACAAAAAAACCCAATAAACTCCACTCAACAAACACCTTCTGATTAAAAATTGAATGACAGCGCTTCAAAATGCAAGGCAGTGAGGATAATAATAGTTTGCCTAAACTCTGTCAGCAAAGCTTCAGATTGTGTGGGCTGTAAGAAAAAAGGCAGGCTAAAACTGCAAATATCTTCAGCAATATTAAAGCATTTGACATGCAGTATGAAAAGGCTTCTGTTTTGATGTTCATAAAAACACAGGCTCAATATCTCACTGAGCCAAAGTTTTTTTCAGGCAAACCTGTAGTATCTTCAGGAATATTTAACCCTTTGCATGAAACAACTTTGTCACACATGCTAGGTTCTCCAGGCCTTGAAAAAGTAGAATTAGGCTAAAGAGCAAAGACAATAACTAACACTAGGCAGAAATTTCTTTGATTTTCTCAGCCTGAAGCCAGAGAAAAACCTGGGCATGCTGAAATATTTTCTCACAAATAGTAAATTAATTTTTAAAGATAAATTCCCTTAATATCATAAATGAAAAAAATAAAACTTAACAAATTTTTTAAAATTTTATTAAGATAATTAATAGTCCTCTCTCTCTCTCTCTCTAAGTAGGATCTTTAAAATCAAAGTATCTCAAGATATGTAGAAAGGAGATGGGGAAATGGAAGGACAGCACAGAGAAAACATATTCCTTTCTACCAAAAAACCACTTTCTTAGTAGATATTTCTTTGCTCTTGTGTTTCATTAAGGTTCTTTTACGGCAGGGGAAATAAAGCCTTGTACTTTGTTAATAATCCGTAATGAAAGAAACAGGAGAAAGGTGTTTTCTCTCTCCTTTTCCCATTAAAGCTAAATATAATGTTTCACGCTAGCAAACTTTTCATTTTAATGGATTTTCTTTCCCTGCAAACAAATGGAATATCTCATTTGCTCAGATCTGTGATGATGCACATACAGCTCTATGTATCACCTATGTAACACCTATTGTGTAGGTGTTTGCAACTGAATATAGCAGCTAAAGCAAATAAATCACACCCCAGAATGTTTTATGGAATTGACTCAGGGAAAAAGGTCAGCACAAAGAGACACCCTACACCATTGCCTCATATTTCATCCACCACTTTGAAATTTAGCCATATTTCTGATTTATAATTACATTCTCTACCCTTAAAAATTAGTTAAGCAGGAAATTGTTTTGGCTGAAATAATACAGGCACCTCATTCTTTCATAATACTCAGAACCTGCATCTGGATTATCTGAATCATATTATTTGGTTGGTATTATTTATTCAAGAGATGTTAGTGGTTTTAAGAGATTTAGAAAGAGAGAGAGAGAGAGAGGTGGGCAGTGGTTCATTCCTTCATGTGGACATGGGTGATTTTATTAGGTTGTACCATAATGATATAATGCATTAAGGTTTCTTTTGCATGATACTAATATTAGCATAAGGCTATTGCTTCAGCTTTAGTGAAGCTGGATTTGAATTTCTCACTCCATGGTATTTTTATCTCATCTACTTTTATTTACAATATGAGTGTCAGTCTTGCTGTTGCCATAGGCAAAAAGGATTAGAAGCAAAAAGGAGCAACAAAGCACATACACGTGCAGACTCATACGCAGAGCTCCAGCAAGTGCTTATCTGTATTCAGTCACTTCAGCCAAACTGCTTGTCTGCCAGGCTTTGCTTCCAGTTTCGGTGTTACTAGCTCATAGCACCACCCTAAATACATTAAAGTACTGTTGTGAGATTACATATTTGATTTGTCACTCAGCCATGTGAGTTGTGGTGTTGAACTGCATGTGTTGCCTCTGGATACGTTTGTTGTATCAATACATCCAAAGTTGTTTCATTACCCATTTTAGACCACAATATTTGAAAGCAACTCTACTTATGTAGATAACAACACACATTCTAGTCAGCATTGTTTAAATTAGGTGCAGAAACCCTGAAAGATAAAAGTTTTTAAAAGCTTAGAAAGAAGATCCTTGGATCATGTTAACTGCCCACTTATAGTCTATGTATAAGAATGTTTTATTTGAGAAAATAAATTAATGTCAGTGAAAGGAAAATGAAACAAACATTAAAACACAAATAACAAATAAAGTTCAAATTTAAAGCCATTTTTTACAGTTTTGTTTGGGAGGATTTTTTCTTGATGCAGAAAATACATTTGGACTGCAATATAAAATAACCAGGTTCTTTATGCAATCTTATTTTAAAGTTTACAGTATTCAAACAGCAAGGATCTAAGATGATAATCTCAAAAGCTAACAGGCTTTTTTCAGAATTAAAATATGCAAAACTTGGAAACCAAACTCCTCAAATCCTCATGTAAAAACTTTTACATACATAGCTTATGGGGTTAGGTGTTATACAGCCCATCTCATCAGTTTATTAGATGAGGTTGGTGGGGAAGTTATTTGTCAGAAAGGATTTTGGATGCCTTCCTTTCAAGTCCCATGTTCTCAAATCCCTTTAGGACATTAATGTCTGTAGACCCTATCAATGATGAAGTCTGGTGCAGAAAGTGAAACTACCATAATTTAAAGTAAAATTTTTCTTATGCCACAAAACACTTGTATTTCTTACCCATCCCCAGAGTTTGCCATATCCATTGTAAACAGTAGTAATCAACCTTTTCTGCTCCTTCTCAGGTACACTTCTAAGCTTTTATAAATGGAAAATATTTTTGGAAACTTACCAACAATGATTATGTAGCAGAGTAGTTGAGGGAAGGTTCTCAGCCAGGCATGAGATGTAGGACACAATGATTATACGGATGATTACAATTAGATGTTTGCTATTGTTAATACAGTGTCTAAATATTGCTAATGCAGAATCTAAATAATAACTCTGACACAATAATAACTCTGTTCTAACTGATTATAGTATCATCAGGTCCTGGTCCCACCAGTTGTGTCCCAAGCTTCAGTGAGAGCCCCTTGGTTTTTGACCTTATCAGGGAACGAGGTGCAGCTTGGTCCACTAAGTCTCAGATTTCATCAATGACCCTTAGGGCTAACGAGTTATATTATAAGCAGGTCCAGCTAGAAACAATTTTACTGCCTTTGATCCTCAAGAATGCACAATTACAAAGCAGCAAAACTCATGTGCAGCTATTTTAGCATTTTAATTCTACTTGACTAGACCTTAATGCTGTTTTTCACTATTCAAAAGTGAGTGTTCCCTTGTTTTGGGCTGGTTATATCCTGCAGCCATCTCTCTGGGAGTGGGTATGACCAGAAGCTGTAGGCCAGTTTTCCTAGCTACCCAATCTCTAGAAATATTTTGTACACTTTTGCAGGCTGAAGTGCACAAACATCTTAGCTCTCCCAATCTCTGGAGTACATTAATTATGGCAGGATTCACAAAGTTTCTCCTCAAATACCCACCTGGTATGCTTGTGTTAGGCCAAGCCACATTAACCATCAGAGATAGCAGAAATGGATGGGGGTGGGTTAGGGGGTGGGTTAGGGGATGGAGGGGGAGGTGTGTAAAAGACACACTTGAAGACTCAAGTATCTTTTTCCACCAACGCATTGGTCAGGAATAATACGTGACAATTCATAACATATTCTTGATATCTCATTTGAAATAGTGGTACTGTATGTGTTCCTAATAGAATGCTTATCAGTACAAAAATGTTTCTATAGCAACAGGATTAGAAGTAGTCCTCAAGAACGTTGTCAAAAATCACGGTCTACCAACTGAAATTTGCTGTGGTAATGTTAACTTAAAAGTATCTAAATGGCTAAGTTCCTAATACTTAATAATGTTATTAAATATTTATTCAAAATAAAAACAAACAAACAAAAAAGCCCTTTAAGATCTTTAAATTTTTGACAAGGACTTTATAAGAGCTACACTAAACAGCCTTTATCAAGTTTTAGATACATAAAGAATACTTAGTACAAAAGAATTTTTAAAGGTGGATTTCAATGGTGATTAAATGTCTCATGGGACTTAAGAATTTATTGTACAGGCACTAGTATATTCATAGTATTCTTTTGGATTTTTTTATTACTTTTTGTATTTTTGGCAATTCCAGCAAAAAATCTGGTTGTGCAAGAAAATGTGATAGGAAATTCTTCGGCTGATCTGCTCAAATTAACTATTATCCTTGTAATAGCAGCATAGTTCCACCAAGGTTGATAAGCATAAGCTCAAAATCTACTTTATGTTAAACAGAAACAAGTGCAGAAGTACAAACCATTTCTTCTTAAACTCAATATGTCATCCCTACTTTTCTACTTCTCAAAATCACCAGTTCCCTCAGAGATATGAGGGATTAGTTACTTCCTCCTAATTTGTCTTAAGTGACCAGAAGGTGGAAGTAATATAAAGTCTAATTCTTTTATTCCTTGTACCTGCAGGCAGCCTGATTTTCATCTTCTATGGCTTTGCAGCAGGAAACATAAGGGACATTCCCAAGAAAGAAACCGATCTTCTTCATTTGCCTATTCCCGTGCCTCACAGACACACAGATACGAGTTAGGCCAAGACAAGACCAATTCTCAACAATGATGTCCTGTTCGGCACAGGGCATACCCTCTTCCCCAATGTCTTGGTCTCCTTGCCCTTCAAGATATGAAAATGGTAGACACTTGATGGGAAGAATTTGTAAAGTCTGTAAAGATGTTGCAGTTTCTGTTACAGTATCTGATTGTTCGATCAGTTCACATATGCTATGTTGATAACAGGAATGCTCCCTGAACATGAGATTTAAAACTATAATTATTTACTATACCCTTATGTTTTGCACCAGTTCACTCAGACCACAGCAGTCACAATTGCACTGGATACTTCACCTGGAAAGCAGGATTCTAACCCCTATCATCCTAGGCAATTATTTAGTTGTGTTCTGTTCCATAAAGATTAACAGAGAGCCAAATCTATGAATCGAACTCACAGTTTAACAAATATGGGTAACAGTATTAAATAAATTCTGGCTTTGATCATCATTGTAATAGATCAAAGAGTTAAACACATTGTTTTTTCTAGTCACTCTTATCAAAGATTAATAAGTAATTCTTTTAAAAGACACACTCTCAGATTCATTTTTAATATAATCTTTGAGAAAAGCTACAACAATAGCTGTACTCTTTTTTGTGTCATCTGAAAGTCAGTTCATCTAATTTAAGTAGTACAGAGAAAAGAGAAATGTCTCAAAGGGCACTTACTTTGTCTGGGGATCAACTGATGTGTTTTAAGATTTTGTAAGGACCACACCATGAGAGGAAAAGCCAACAAAATTTAATCCAAATTTAGAAATTACACTGTCATTAACTCCAGCTGATGCTTATTAAAAAAAAAAAAAAAGGATGTTTAAATGAGGTTTCTGTTTGTCTATTTAGTTTTCTAGAATTAATACGACTAGCAGTGGGATGTAGGCAATAATTCTGGTCATATTTTTAAGCCCGAGGCAGTTTAATTTTAAATTTGTGCTATATTCTTCGTTCACACTTGCAGGGCTGTTTGACATCATAATCACATGGAATCAAGTTCTCTGGAGGTATATACAACTATAGTTATAGCTCTGCTTAAAGTCCAGTGAGATTTTTTGTTTGAGTTTGAAGAATTTCTTGTATTTGTTTACTTTGTTAATGCAAGGATTTAAGATAGAAGAAAAATCAAACTAGAATAAAAATGAGCTGGTTTTTTTTGTTGTTGTTTTTTCTTTGTTTTTTTTGAGATTGATTTTCTGTTTATTTTGGAGGTCTTTCTGGACTAACAAGCATAAAAATCCTTATTTGAACATGTAAATTGGAAGCAACATCTTTGTTTTTCAATTCTAGTTTATTAGTTCGTATTTTGTTGTTGGAGAACAGAATATGTGTAAATTTTTGAAAGTATATGTAAAAAAATAGTATAATAATGATACCTTGCCACAAAGTCTGGAGGATTTTGGAGGACTGCACTTAACTTCTATGGGGGGAGGGGGCAGCCTCTTGTCCCTGGCAATCAGTGATACAAAAGGGGAAATAGCCTTAAGCAGTATCAGGGTAGGTTCAGGTTAAATATTAGGAAAAAATTTCTTCACTGGAAGAGAGGCTAAACAGAGGAACAGGCTCCCCAGGGAAGTGGTAGAATTACCATCCCTGGAAGTGCTATAAAAATGAGTGGATGTGGCACTTCAAAATATGGTTTAGTGGGCATGGTGGCAGGTCAGAGGTTGGATTTGATGATCTTGGAGGTCTTTTCCAATTTTAATGATTCTATAATTCTACTGAATGCTGTATCTGCAATTGTGAATTGAAAAATGCCCACACACTATTATTAGCAACACATTTTCTCATCCTGGACATAGCTAAGCATAAGCCATTAAGTATTGCTAGAATTCAACAACAACAAACATAGTAACTGTTGAGCACATTTAGTACCTTAAAGTCAGGATACTAAAGTCCAAAGTATTTCTGGCTCTGAGAAATGTAGCAATGCATAAGATTGAGGGACTTGGTCTAGATGTTGTTAGCACACTGTTGTTGATGAAGTTCATTTTAGACAGGCTGAATTATTACCTCTTACATACTAAAATACTCCTGAGAAAAAATTAAAAGGTGTTAGTTTTTGTTTTTAACTTGTGATGGAAACTAGTGCAATCCACCACTTTACACAACTATGAATTCTCTGGAATACCAGCAGTATGACTGCATTGCTGGAGGATTGCTGCAGGCATACTTTCTGAAATATGAAGGATAGAGTCATCTTGCCACCTGCCTTATAGACTTTTATGATACATCCAAAACACAGTGGTTAAATTTCAAGTAAAAATTGATATAGATTACTTACACAATTATCTTTAAATACAATGCCATATCAGAACTATCAATTTTTTATTGGGTGAAAGTGATAGAACCCTGATATAGAGCCTGGCTTGCATTTCTTTAGATACTATTTTCTGCTGCAGTTTTGAATGGCTCAATATAAAAAAATAAAATTGATTGTTAAATAATTTACAGGAGACAGAATAATCTTAAAAAAAAAATATTACCACATGCAACTTGAATGCTGGGGCACATTATTTGTTCAAATGCAGCCTATTACATTATATCCCTCACATGTGTCTGAAAATTAAACCTGTTTATAAGTTGGGAGCCTAAATGACCTCACATAAAAGAAAAATTGTAATTTTATTGTTAATTTTTTTCCAATTGAATAGTCACTATCATCTAGTTTCATATCATGAACCATCATATGCCAATGTCACAATAGCCAGGTCACCTGGGGCTCTCTTGACTATTTTTATGTATGTCTCAGCTCATCCAGGCATAGGGATCTTTACGTAGACAACTTGAAAGAATAAGGAAGAGAGAACTCTTCTTGCTATGGATATTTGCACTGGTAATGAATATTACTATTTTTATTTATATCTGCCAGACTCTCTCTACCAATTTTAGAGAGTTCAGGGTCACAAAATATTTATTTACGCCATATTAATTCTTTAATAGCCTACATTTATGCTCAGTAACCTTCTTTTACATATTTCCTCTGTTATTTGTTTAAGCTGAATATGGATGCTGTCAAGTCTTTTGAAATGCTTCTCCTTGAGACACAGACAAAATAAACTGAAAAAAATTAATATCTGGGTTTTATCCCTGTCTCACTTCCTATTTATTTCTCAATAACAGAATAATTAAATAGTCAATTTTATGCATGTATTCCTTCACCTCCATCTCTCATCACCTTATTAAACAGAAATTAAATACTCATTTGGAGACACTTAATTTAAAAGGCTGTCTTTTTACTTGTTCTAATTGAGTTCCCAGATGCCAAATGTAACTCATAGTCAAAGTCTGTACTTTGGCACGATGCTGCACAATAAGCTTCTTTTTATGTTCATATAAAATTATTTTCTATTTTATTCGCTATTCTAATATTCACTAAGTTTATTTTCATGGCAAGAGAGAGCAGCTTCAGTTTATTCAGGGACCTGCATGGCAGCATCTAATGGGAGAAAACAAAGAGACCCAGGAGAATTGGTTGAACTTCAAGGAAATCCTTCTCAACGTTATGGAAAAAAAAAAGAAAAAGTTCCACTCTGCTGCAGGGGGAAGTAAGAGGTGACATATCACTGGGAAAACATGGATGTGCAGGAAATACACAGGTAGCTTTGTAGCAGAGAAAATCTGCTCAATTCATAGTACAGATGTGGTTTATTGCTATAATAACAGTCACAGTTCAAAATGAATGCAGCACAAACCAAGGAATTCTGACTCTACATCCATATGTACGCCATTGCAAAGCTGTGTATATTTAACCACCCCTTCCAACCAGCCAGGTAACCACCACCACATTGCCCAACACCTGGGGGTGCAGGTTCCCCTTCCTCTTGGCACTGTGGGCGTGCCTGCTCAAGGTATAATTCTGAATTCCCTACCATGGTAGGGATAGTCCAGGCTGTCCTCTGCACCGGAGCACGTTGTTTCCAAATCCCCTGTGATGGCTGCTTCTACCACTATGCCTCCTCGCTGTCACAAATATTCATGCTTCTTTTATTTTCTTTTGCTGTTGACTGTTTTTTTTTGTTGTCCCAACAAGCCCTTGGTCATTCCCTAATCACTGCCTGCTTAGTGCACTTGATTAGCAATATTTTTTTTAATTGGGAGCCACTGGTTCCAGCATTTAAATCACATAACTGTTCACACTTTTGTTGCTATAACAGGTGTTGTTCGCTGGGCCATTTCTTTATCATCTTCAAGAGAAAGGCAAACCTTAAACCCATCTTCAGTAAGGCAATTTAGAGGATTTAAAGAACTAAAGGCTAAAGTGCTACACCCCAGTCTAAAGAAGAACATTAAGTAATTTCTCCTGAAAATCACTTCCATGCACATGAAGGGCAGGAAGATAATTAGGGACATCTAGAATGGATTATATTCTTCCTTTCAACGGTAAAGATTTATCTCAACAAGCTAAGACCCATAATTATTACTAATAAAAAGTGACAAAATTATTTCATGCTGCAGAATAGAGCTCTTTAAGGCAGCTTTCAAACTGTATCTTGAGTGTCTGACTCTACAGAGAAACAAGATTTACTGGAAGAAATATCATAAGTTTTTATTGAAGTGAAGGCTTATAGCCACTGATATATTTCTTAATTTATAAAATATTAAGGTAAAAGAATGATTTTCAGTCAAGCTGGTCATACTAATCTGACCAGATATATAACAATTAAACTATGATAATATAGACATGTAAAGGTGAATAAATTCTGATTTTTTTTTTCAGACAGCTGATACATTGCTATGATCTTGCATTAGAGATAAAAATGAGATGAGACACACAGATGTCCTCAAGCAGCAAGAAAAAGTACTGGTTTATTCCCACATCCCGACTTTATAGGGTTTTTTTGAAAGTATAGTGTCCAACTCCAATTGGTTGGTAACTAGTTGTTAGCCTGTTTTGATTGATCAGTTCACCAGGGGTGGCTATGTGCTGGCAAGGGTCTCTTTTTAGATATTGTTTGCATATTTCTCTTCAACAATCCAGGATAGTTTTCACAGGTGCCATTAACAGTCATAGAATTCTTTCTCATGAATAAGTGGATTTTCACTGTTACTGGATTTCATTCTCATGAAAAGCTGGCAGGTTCTCACAGTACGGCTGATCAAGTCAGGGTCCAGTCTGTGAGGCCTTTCAAGCCTGTTAGGCATCACTGATAGACTTTGCCTGATTGAAGTAATGTAAGCTATATTGTACTGTTTTGTTATTTTCTGATTTGGGTAAGAAATAAAATTTCTTTATTGAATTATCTGCATAACTGAAGGATCTGTCATCAGACATAAACTTTTCGGTATCCCTACTTCTTTCCTCCATGCATTATGCTTTCTATATAGGGTAGGGTGATGACTCCAATCTTGAATCTGACTTTTTTTTTCATTAACTAGAACAAGATTATCTGAAATACAGAATAAATGAAAACTTAAATGACATTGGACTAAATCTCTAGACAACTGTCACTTTATTCAGAAATACTTTTTCCTCTTCATGATAATTTGTAAGCACACAGCAAGCAGAGTTTCTGTGCTGTGCCAGGTAGAGTGGTCTTACAGGTATATGGGTTGTTTGAAGACAACTGAACATTGTAGATGTCTTTGAACATGTTGTACTTATACCACATCTCTGATTTTCCTCAGAAACACTGATTAATATATCATTAATGCTAATGTTGACTTCTGCCTGTCATTGAATGAACTTATTTTATGTTTTTGTAGCAGGGTGTAATGCAAGATGATTGGTATTAAAATACATTTTATACTTACATCTTTCAAAATACAGTATGGAATTGGCTTCTTCATGTTCACTTCATTTTGCATGTTGCTTCATGTTACATTTTAATGTGACTCAGGAAACCCTGTTTTATGAAAAAAATATCTGCACCGCTGATGTCAATAGAAGCAGTAAATAAAATTAGAATAGATTTTCTAGAAATCTGAGCATCAGATTTTTATTTCTGTAACTCTGCAACACTTCTTCTGAGGTGTCTGTTTTTTTAAACTTTTGGGGGTTTTTTGACAACTATGAATACTGACTATACATTTGCATATCATCTGTAATTATAATATACATTCTATACTGGCTTCATCTAATGTACTAATTTCAGTGACTGTCAGGGAGTTTATTTACCATGCACATGCAGTGCAACACTGTTTTAAAAAAAGCTAAGCTAGCTCTGAATAAGATCTTCTACCAGGCAGCAAGAAACCTTGCTTTCTTGCTTCTACAAGACAGAGTAAGCTAAAAACAATGTTTGTTGTGCATGTGGAAATCATATACTTTGTGAATACATCGTGCGCCCAGAGTGATGAGCCTTGACTACTCAGTTTCGATCTTGTTTCATTATCTTTATATGGCTTACATTGGGTATGTAATTACAGTAAGAAAATGGGGATTAATTTTATTGTAGTTATTTCCAACTGTAATTGCTCTTCCTCTTATTTATGTGTCTTATGTGTATGCTTATTTATGTGTCACATCCATAATTTTTCAATCTCCCCAAGTTGTCCAAATATCACCAATGTGAAGTTGATTCAATGTACAGAACTGGAAGACTTCACGTCCTCTCTTCCACAACAGAAGGACATCAAATTTTCATAGAAAAAGAAAAAGTAAGCCTATTTTTTTAACCTAAAGTACCTGTTGTATTTATTAATTTACTGCACTTCAGCACTTATTTTCTGATTAAAGGGCCATGAACAACTGTTGAAATTGTATTTTGGATGGAAAGATATTTCATGAACAGGAAAACATGAGATGGCATCAAAAATAGAGCTCCAGCATTTTAATTTACTCCGTACAAGCAGGACATTGTCGAGAAACTTCTGGCTTCAGTGAATCACTATGTGGCTCTGAAAGAGCTTGAACATTCAGAGCATTGTTGAATTCCTGATGAAATACTCAACCTTCTGTAACTATCAGAGAATTCCACAATGCAAGACAGTTGACTTACAGAGCATTTATCACATGCAACATTGCAGATCCAGAGCTGAACTCTAATTCTCCAGTTAGAAATGTTTAATCCTGTAAGAGGATCAATTGCCCCCGCACAAAAAATTGTGAGGCACTAACTGTGCAATTCTATATAATCTTCATACACAGCTACTCGTGGAATAATCTCAATTTCTAAGATATTAAATGTGTGAAATATATGGTCAATTATGTAGATATTAGCTGCACAATGCAACAGTATTGCAAATTTTAGGTATTGGGAAGTTTATCTGTTATCTTTAACAGAACAGTAATTGTTTTTTGGTTGCTTCTGAGGAGGCATAGCTTATATTTTTCTGTGCTTTTAAATAAATATAAGCCTCAGAGCATCAAGAACGATATACTAAATTCTGATATGCTTTGAAATTAATGGTATGTTAATGTGTTAAAATAGTCTCATTTACTGAATTTAACAGTCATCCACTGCAGTTCTTCTCCATTTTAAAGCACACTGCTTTAATTAAATTATGTGTCGTTTCTCCTTCTGCAACTTTGCTTACAGCAATAGAATCAAAAATTTGTGTTGTGTTTCTATTTTGAAACACATGAAGATCAAATCTGGAAGAAAATTATTATCTAAGTGATCAGTGGTATTTACTATTCAAATAATGAGTTTATACAATTAATTTGTTGTCAAGTGCACTAGACAGCATTAGTCTAAGCGTGCATCTCCTAGCTCACTAAATGATCTAGATGAGAAGCAGGAGTTCTTCTCTTCCTCCAATATGCACTAAAAGCTACAAGCTGAAAGTTGGGTGATAAAGTGGCAGACCTTCAGGATTGCACTGGAGAGCATATGAGCATGACAGCTCTGTTGCTACTTCTCCTGCCCACTGTCCATAACATAGAAGTAAAAGCGTAGGAGAATTAGTTTTGTGTTTCCAGAAAGATATAAGAAGGTGACCTGTACTTCCTGAGCAGAGCTTGGAAAAAAAAACTTTGAGTTGTCACTATAATTCAAGACTTTGTTAGGTTAATATAAATTTTCATTGCAATATAAGATCCCAGAAACTTTGTATTTACAGTTTCATTTACTGCTAAGCTCTTTAAAGGATGCAGAAAAAATTCTTATGTGAAAAAATATTTTCACTAGAAAGCTTTCTCTGTATCTCAAATGCCTCTAGAATGTCGTGAAATGTTACAACCTATTAAGTGCTTGTCAGATTGTCATTAATTTTCATGTAATCTTTTTACCTAATATCAATTTATAAGCATAGAAAAGTCCTAGCTTCAAAATATTTCTATTCAAGTAGACAATTGAATTAAAATTAAATTAAATAGGCATTACCATAAATGTCTAAACATTTTAAATAATAAATAATTGCATGTATTTCTATTAGCTTTCCACAGAATAAATATTTTAATTGTCACATTTTTTCAATTATCAGTACTAATAATCATATGCTGGTGTTCTAATCAAAACAGGAACTTAAAAAAATAACTATTTTGGTAACTGAAAATGTTTTTTAACAAAAAAATAAATTTGAGCTCATTGGTCACATAAATGTTAGTGTGCTTTTGAAAAAAATAGTTCTTTTAAAATTTAAAGGACTTGTATTAGTCTGGTTTTAACTATTTTTCATTAATTTTGGAACATGTTTACCTTTCAGGATGTGATCTTTTATGTTTTCCTGTGCTAATTTTTAGTAATGAGGAAAATGGAGAAGACAATAGAGTGGGAAAAAAAACAAAACTTTTTTCTTTTTTTTTTTTGTCATTTAAATAAATTGCAACCAATCACCTTAAAAATTCAGATAAAACAAGGCATTTTACAGAATGGATGTAATTCTTTTTTTCTTGATCAGAAAGAGAGGTAGTAAAAAAGTGAATTATGGTCTTGGGTGATCTCTGATCTTCAAGCAAAGACACCATCTCTGCTCCAGTAATTTAGAGACCATAACTTGATAATCACAAACCAAAAGTGAGATATAGAGTTGTTAAGATCCATGGCATTGTAATTGCTAAGTTTCACCTCCCAAGTGTAAAGATTTAGAGGAAAATTTAAATTATATTTTCCTTAAAAACTAAATTGTATGTACACCAGAAAAAAAATGTGTGTCATATACACAAAGCATTTTAAACTCAATTATTTCATTTTATTTTTGTCTTATGATCACAAGATAATTTAGGGAGCTACCTAAAATTATTTTTGCACTTACAAGAGCTGCACAGCTGAACCAGTTTCTCATATCCAAGGGGAAACCTTTGGCAGCAGGAGTAGTGAGTGCTCCACAACATGAAACAGAGATACTTGACTGGGTCAACAAAGAAAATGTGGTTCCATTGGAAAGGTGCTGTATCCCTGTTCTTCCACAATTACCTGTACAGGATAATTACAGCTTCCGAGTTAGCTCATTTATTGCTTGCCTAGATATCTGTGATATCCCCATGATTCATAGTTCAGAGAAGAAATGTTTATTAGCGTAGCTATGCTTTAAAATGTGTGGTGATTCAGCTAATTAAAGGACTTTCAGCATCTGTACCTTTGAAAGTCAGCTCTTAAATCAAAAAGAAGATGACACCATTGTCCAAAAAATATTTTAATGAGTTTTTATAGATCTCAGGATGTTTTAACATATAACTTGTTGAATATACTTATACTGTATTTCAAAACATCTGAAACTCCGAAGGTTTCTATAAAGTGTTCAATGCATTTAATTGGAAGATATAAATGTATTATAATTGCTATACTGAAGCTTATGGTCAGTTTTGAACACAGTCATTAAAGAAGCACTGTCAGAGGTTGGGTAAGCATTTAAGACCAAAAAACAGCTCAAAAATAGAGTTAAATTCAGCCTGTGTACTTTGAATGCTATACTCCAGCTTTGAGAAAAGGCTATGAAGAAGATTCCAGGTACCCAGGAATGCCAGAAAAAAACCTTCCTTGCTAAGCAGTGGAAGGATGACAGCAGTTGTTTTGTTTTCTTTGACCTGTGTAGTCATGAAATGAATATGTTTTTCACTTCCGAAATGCTATGTGAAGAAAAGACTTATTAAATAACTCACTGAATTGAACAAGAAATGCTTTGTCCTCTCCTTTGTTCTCCTTCCTCATCACAGTGGGTTCACCACAGAATATCTTTTCCTCTTCTGTAAGCAGTTGCAATCTGACAGGCCAACAGAAAAGAGTACAAAGGAAATTATAATGATAATAAAGAAAAACAATCTGCTAGACCTGACAAGTAGAAATTCAACACTTTGTGTAAAAAGAAGACAACAAAAACAATTACTCTGACCCAAAAAGGCATGCTAAAATGCCACAGGACAGAGTGCATACTCAGACACTTTGGAATAATGTTATTCACATCTTCTTAGCAGCTGTAAGATGTAGAGGTCAAAAATGCAGCTTTACTGTCTTCTAGTGAGCCACTGTCCAAAAGCTCACTAAAATAAGAGTGACAAAATCGAGTATGTCTTAATAGCTCTCTAAAGGTTCATATGCTTCACAAGATACCATTCTACCCTCTTTCTTATGGTTCTTGGCCGTTTTACCTCTCTTAGCCTGTTTCCAAAAATGCAAATAAAATGTCACCAGATTAGGTTCCAAGTGTTTCTTAATATTCATACTGTTTTGTCCACAAATGGAAGGTAAAAAAAGAACAAATCAAAACTGTTTCAAGTGGGCTGAAAAGACTACATTGACTACATTAATAACATCAGTAATTCCTCCCTTTTGATTTCATCCTCCTTATTCAGATCCCTGAAGAAACAAAGGCTGATTTTTTTTAATTTTTTATTTTTTAATTTAAAGAAAAGAGTAAATATGGAGGAGAAAATAGAGTAGATGTATAATTGGTTATAGGTGAAAAGAGATGTGTAGGGGTGTGATTTTCCATGTTATGGGGAAAGAAACATCTTGGAACCAAAAGGAAAACAAAAAGACACTGGAGTAAGCAGAATATTTTTCCTTCTGAACTTTGGTAGCAGCTACATCAAAGTGGTAACTGTTCCATTTTTGTGTTCTTAAAATTCCTTTGCCTAAATTGTATGTCAACATACACTTTTTAAGTTTTAATTATAACAAATGTAAATGCATCTCTGTAAGTAAGATGCATTCTAAGTTTATGCATACAGAACTATAATACTCAAACTAAATTTTAAAAAGGGATTTTAGCTTCCTGCATAAATCCATATTAAATGATAAATTGGCCTAATCTGTTCAGCAAGCATGTTTTTCTCTCTAACCTGCATTGGGAAACCCACAGTTTTTACACCTCCAGAGAATGTCACAATCTTAGTTTGGTTTCTAATTGACTTACTCTAAATGTGGAGGTAATGATTATGCAAAGAAGTTTTGCATCCAGAAAACATTTGGGCCAAATAAAGAGTGTACATTGATGCTTGAGATTTAGAATACACAACGCAAATTGCCTAAGTTTTAATGTAGGTAAACTAGTTTCTATTCTGTGCTGTTTACTTCAAGAAACAACAGCAAAACCAGTGATTGACATGATTGTGGACTGTAGATATTTTGCCTTTCTTTCTCAGTCGACTCTGACTCTGCTCCTCAGAATGAATTATTGTGTCATCTAGGGTCAGATTATTGAGGAATTAAGCAATTTACACCATGGAGTGTGATACAACTCGACTCTGTTCTTTTTGCCCATTTCATATTCACTCCTTCCCTTAGGAGATTAATTACTTTAATCATTTTTCACTGTCTTCTTTCCCCTCAACACTCTCTACATGACACTGGTACTAACAACATTTAGCATCACAGACAGTCTAGCTGACATGTGCTGTCCTGGAGGAATTGACCTAAACCTGGATAGGTAAAAAATCGAGAATTTTTTTGCAACTAATATTGACTTCTATCCACTGTCACTTTCCTAATATAAAAATACTACCCTGAATGTACAAACAATGAATTACCTTATCCACAATATTATTTGGGGTTCTGAGTATTGCATTTTAAGGTGTCTAACTTTTCCCACTTACAATAAAAAGATTTTAAATTTCTCATCCAGATCTGAGACTTCTACCCACCAAAATGAAATAGAAGTTGTTACAGTGGTAAGAAATACTTTCAAACCTGGAAAGGTTTGAATATCTCCTCCTCAATTTAAGAGTTAAACATAAAAAGACAGAATGTTATCTAACATAAAATGCAGGTGTTTCTTAGTGTACAGAACAAAAATACAAATATGCAAAAACTAAGGAAAAGAAATGTTGCAGAGATTAACAGAGGGATTATTTGAAAATGACAGTCAGAGTCTGAGAAAGCTTACAAAATTATATGTAAACTTTTGTGGTCGACTACTATAAGTTTATCTATTAAATGCTATACCTAAAAAACACAATCCAGAAATGATAATGACTTATGCATATCTTATAAATTCTGCTTATGAAAATAAAAATTACAATATATCTAGAAGAATATAATAGCAACCAAAAAAATCACCTCATCCATATTGAAAATGTTTGCATGTTTACATAATATTTAGTTCCTGGTACTGTATTTTTGTTATATCTATTATGGGGAGTAACTTCCATTTTTGTATCAGAAGGGGAAAACAGATGATCTAAATACTGAAGATCAAAGTACAGCATCAGAAAAACATGCCAAAATCAAATCAACAGAAACACACATAAATGCTTGAAGGCAAATTGTTCCTCTGATGAATTGCATCTCACAGACAAGGAAAAACCTTCATGAGATAATTAAGCATCAACCAAATGCTCTACTTTTCTCAAGACTGATGTCAAACAGTGCTATGGTTATGGATAGTCTACTGAAGGCCACGCCTCTGGCTCCAGTAGATTTCTCCCACTTCTTCTGTAAGCCTTCCTTCCCATGACACAAATGGCTTTTGCTGTCCCTACTCTGAGTCTACAGGGCTTTGTGTTTGTCTGCTTGGTGGGGACCCTGAGCCAGCAGCAGCTCCGAATGGCTAGTGACAGTCACAGGACTGTGGGGAAAGAAAACTGTTTTCAATGAGTTTCAAAAGTCTCCAACCAGCCAAGACCACTCCAAACCTCCAAGAGAGATGGGGAGACCTGACCTGTCTCTATCACAGGTGTTTAGCACTTGCTATTTTTGGTGATCAGAATTTCGGATAAACTGCAGAGCTGCATCATAAAACAGTTATGCATCTTTGAACAACTTTTGCCTGTAAATAAACATGGGATTTGTTTTCACACACCATGATACTTAGATGCTCTGTACTGCCCATGAAAAACAGGGGCTACTCTGAAGTTTGTGTCATCCTCTGAAATCTGACACTGGTGCTGTCAGAAAGAAGTCCTTCACTTCCAAAGGCATAACACTGTTACAGAGTGCTATTTCTACTCACAGAAAAGAATAAAATTAATGTCCTGACATCTGGTTTTATAAAGGCTCAGTTTTGTGTGAGGTTATGGTGCCTTTCTGTGCCCCTTATCTTTCTTAATAATTAGGGTCCCTAGCTTTGAAATTGCAGAAGGGGTGAAAAAAAACCAGGGCAGGAGAGCTGCAAGGATACAGAAATTGATGCCATGGCTTGTGAAATGAATTCTCCTTTCAACACCTCTTCAGGATGAACTGCTCACATACAATATGAGCCAAAAAGCCCACAGAGATTGTGATGCCAGACCAAATAATCTACTTGCTTCAGAACCTTAGCTGAATACTGCTATTTTTATCTGGTGCTGACATAGTAGAAATAGGGAGGGAGAGGGGAGAAATGTTATATTTATGAATAAGAATATTTTTTTTTCTTTCCTTGGCTTATGTATCTGACATTGGCAATTTCTAAGAGATGCGTGTCCTGCATAAACTCTTGTAATGAATAAAACTTGTTGTGACTGATACCTTTATTTTCAGTATCATCTGATACACATACAATCAGTGTGATCAAATAAGAGCTCACTCTAGAAATGGCTTGGGGAACATTTTTTGTTCATGTATTGAAAAAAGACTCAAGATTCACTATGTCCATTCTAAAAGCTTTCTTTTATTCTTATGGTAAAGCACCCAGACCTAAATTCTTGAAGACACTAAGGGCAATGACATTATTTAGCAGTGCTGTGCCTAATGGGCAGGCTAATGACTCAACCCTCAGTTAAGGACTTAAATTCTCCATGCAATATAAGGGAAGGAAATAAATATGAAATAAATAAAGGAACAAATAAATAAAAGCTCAGCAGAATGATGAAACAAAGAGTGCAGCAAAGCAGAAAGAGAAAGCTGTAACCATTACAAATATAGATCACAATTAGAAATATGATTTTCACATGCATTCACACTGCATAATTTTTAATACCTCGTTTGGTCACTTCTGTTAGGAATAGAATTGGTCGTGCAGTCAATACAAATTTCTCTGAAGATTTAGGTTAAGGAAGATCTCCATCCAAACATAACACACAGAGGATCTTATATGCTTTTTTGATGTGAAATATTTGATGTGAAATACTGGTGGAATTTTCAAAGCAAATGGGAAGTTTGCTTGTGAAACTCCAAGGCTAAGAGTTGGGGGAAGAAGCATGACACAGGCTGTAATCTTAGACATTAAAGTCAATTTATGTGTCTAAATTTTAGTTTTAGAAGACCATCTTGTTTCCTTGTGTTCTGAGAGGCTTTCAAATTGCCCAGATTTCTAGATGAATTCAGCAATCAATTGAACTGTCTTCTTAAATAGGAGAGAAAATATTATTTTGAAGAGACGCCATCATTCAAGTTATTAGGATATAAGTCTCTGCATTTGTAAGTTGTACAGTGGGTGATTAGGATTTAATTCTATATAATTTATAGAATTATTTCTTCTTCAATATTCTATTCCAAATATAGGATGCCTAACAAGACATGTACTAGAAACAGTTGAAATAATTTCATGGGCTTCTACCTACAGTTCTCATACAGTAATTAAATAAGTTCTCATACAGTCTTTAAGTAAGTAAGTAAGTAAGAGCTCTGAAAAGAAGGCTTAAGCAGTAGACAATTATGAGGTAGGTCACCCATTCAACAGGACGTGTGGTCCCCTTCCTTCCCTCTCAACTTGACCTTTATTTCCTATAACTCTGTTCAAGGGATAACCCCTAGTGGCAGTCCTGATGGGTGTGTCTAGTCATAATGGATGCATCCAGCTCAAAGTAAATTCAGGAGAGACAGAATAAGTGCAGTATCCATGGGCTAATTTGGGCAATGCACCCACCTAATTGTAGTGCTGATTGAGATCTGACTCAAACCAAGTTTAGAACAAACTAATATTTGTAGTCAGGATGCAAATATGACAATAAGGTAATTGTCTTACTCCATACATACTGAACAGCCAAGGGTCCATTGAAGTCTCCTGCATAGCAGGATGTTTCCTTGAGAAGCTAGGCATCCCAAGGTCAGTCCTTGAGGCTGAGATGGTCCTTACCATGTCAGATACTCAGTAAGTGAATTTGGAATAAGTACACTGACAGTTTAAAATTTAGCTAAGTGGTTATAAGAGATTGATTGTGCACACATTAACCTTCAGACATAAAGCATTGAAGAAGTCTGGAATTAAATATGGATCCAGATGTACCTAAACTCACCTCTGAGAAGGAGCTTAGGATATAAGGGGTGCTTATGTGAATCTCAAGGCTCAACAAGTTCCCTAACAGTTTTGTCTGACCATGCCCTCTATGCAGTAAATAACCTAGTGTACTTGGCCATTATCACCAACACATTTACTATCAAACTTTTTAAAATTGCTGCTTTATATCAATAAACATATTGCAACTTATATGGAGTGGGTCATTTCGTTACTTTTGTAACAATTATTTTGTTAACTGGAGAGAGAAAGAAAAAAAGAACGCTGGTTCCTTTTCCAAAGAAAAAAACTGTATGCCAAACTTCAGAATTGGAGGACTGAAAAATAAACTTCAGTCCTCTGTGTATTCCCCCTTGATGTATCAGGATACATAAATTCTCTCAGTACCTTTGTGGTGTTACTGTACAAGTATTGAGTAATTGCTATTTCAAGCTGTAGCCTGTGCTTTTATGAGCATGCCTGAGAGGAATTGTCAAAACTCTAGAGATATGACCTCCTGATTCAATAATTCTAGTTCAACCCTTCTGAAGCTGAATCTTCTCCAAGAGTTCCAAGGTGTTTGCAAGTAGATCAGTTTTGTTTCTTACATGGCTCCATACACAAGATTATGAGGAAATGTAAAAGGTAAGGAATGTAATAGGTAAGTGATAAGTTTAAGAACATCAACAATGTTTAAATTAGAGATTTAGATATCAAAAGAAGCAAGGAGATGGAACACATAATTTAAAAAACGTATCATGCATTTTAGATAAGAATGGATTGCATTTCACACCAGGCAAATTTTTGACCCTCCAGTTTCTGAATTATTTACTTAAGATATAATTATTGCAGCAAGCTATGTATACTACTCAATACATCACTTGTCTTAATTAAGCTATTCCCATTGAACCTGCCATCTGTACTGAAGTCTCCAACAGTTCCATCTGTGTGGAAGCATCAGACATCTCAGGAGCTTTCTCTGTAGAAGTACTGGTTTAACTCTCAGGTGAGTGCCCACATTTATTGAAGCAATCTCCCATCCAATAAATTATTTGACATATTCCATTGAAAATTTGCTACTGTTTATGGAAATTGTCACAACTTGAGACAAAAATGGGCAGGACAACAAAATATTTAAAAGAATTTTTCTGTCCTGTACTTCAATTACAGACTTTTCTCCTCCTGCCGACAAGATATGTCACAATGCCATTACTTCACAGTGAGATAGATCTTCAGAATTCCTGGCAGGGTCACAGAGTTTCCGCTGACATGAAAACTTGAAGCTGTGGATGCAACTAAAGAAGTTAAGTGCTGTCCCTCAAAGGGGAGGCATAGTCACTAAATTATGTCCAGAACTACTATGTCTTGTGTTGCTTTCAGAATCACTAAATCTTTTCTGCATTAACTACCCTTTTTATTTTCCCCAAAATATGATATGAAGTTACTGACAGACAGCCTCAGAGGCTAGCTTATTTCCCATTCAGTCCTGGATTTGTACATTGGTCAGATCTATTCAGGGTTAAATTATCCTTCATCTTAATTTCATCAATCGCTGAAAGTAGCCTGATAGACATTATTATATTTTTTTATACTGGAAGTAGCTGAGAGACTACAGGTTATGTATGCAATTCTTAATTGTTTGTCTCTTTTAAAATGCACTGAAAGGCATATTTAATTGCTAAGGAAGTCTGATACTTAAGCACCACAAAGCACATATGGTAAATAGTACACAGCAGAAAGTATGTTTGATTTGTGATGCTGATTAAATTGATGTAGAAAGCCTACTGGGAACCCTTCCAGCCTGTGAGATGTACCTGACATCATGCTGTGGATGTTATACTTCATTTGCTGCTTTAAGTTTAGTTTTCAAATGACAGTAAGAAGAAATATTACTGAGGGAACACACAAAAGAATAAATTCAATCATTTTAAATGCAGATTCACTGCATCTAGCATTTCCAGCCAAGATCAGTGTTCAGTCTATGAATGCTTAGTAGTAGAATTCAACTTCCTGGTCTTTCTAGGTTATTTGAGGTTTGATCATGGAATTCTACCAAAACATATTTGACAACTCATGCTTGGAGAATTGGATACAGGAGGGATTATTAAAGTATTTAAAGTGTGAAGAAACAGTATAGAAAAAAACAGAACTGTGCAGAAAGAACATTTTATTGGATTCTTCCCTCTGACATATTCTGAAACAATAAATACATCATCAAAGTAAGGCACCAACCAATCTGTTTGACAAGATAACAGTTTTTAAGTTGATGTTTTATTGGGCTGCTTCCATATTGGCTGGCATTCGAGAGTCTCTTTCTACAAAGTCCCCAAAATGTCTAATGTTTCTGCAGAGATGGAACTGGTAAGGAAAGAGACTTTAGCATAGCTGGCGTGTTGTAACCAGTGCCCAGACTCAAGTTAAGTACCTGTAAAAGATGTGCACAGGTTGATGATCTGTTGAGGAAAACCAAGACTCACTGTTGGTGAAGGAAGAGTTGGTTTGTGAAATGCTGCAGGAATTCATTTCCAACAAAACAATTGGCCCTAATAATATCCACCCAAGGGTGTTAACAGAGCTGGCTGATGTCACTGCAAGGCTGCTTTTCCCAGCATTTGAGAACTTGTGGAGATCTTTGAGAGGTTGTGGAGATCAAGTGACTTCCTAGAAGAGTGGAAGTAATAGATTGACTACAGGCTTAGACGGTCAATAAGGCTAATGTCAGCCCTACCTACAAGAAGGGCAGAAAGGAGGGTTCGGGAAATCATAGGCTCATCAGTCTTGCTGTTCCCGTGAAAGTGATGGAACAAATTCTCCTGAGAACTATCACATGTCAAATAAAGCCCATGATTGGGAAAACCAACATGGACTCACCAGCAGCAAGTTGTTCTTGACAAAGCTAACCACCTTTTATGACAAAGTAACCCGCTCAGTTGATATTGGGCAATTGGTGGACATTGCTTACTGTATCTTCTCCAAGGCTTTTGATACTGTGTTCCAGAGACTCGTGGAAGAGAAACTGGTGTATTTGAGTTTTAGATAAGTGGTCTGTGGGGAGAGTAGGGGCATGGCTGACAGACAGCACCCTGAGGTGGTGGAAAACTGCTCCTATTCAAACTGGCACCCTGGTGAGGGTTCCCAGAGACTAAAATTGGACACAAAGCTATCTAATATCTTCCCAAGTGACCTGGATGATAGGTTCAAGTGTATCCTGATGGAGTTTGCAGATGATGCCAGACTGAGCGGGGAAGTGGGCACTTTTGAAGGGAGAACCACCCTGCAGGAAGACATGAATAGACCTGAAAAGTGGGCTAACAAGAACCTTATGAAGTTCAAAAGTGTAAGGTCTCACGCCCAGGAAAGCAATCTAAAATTGTAGCACAGCTGGGATCAACCCAGCTGCAGAGCACCACTGTGGGAAGAGACCTGGGGGTTCCAATGGGCTTCAAGTTCAATATGAGCAAAAAGTGTGCAGCTGCTGTGGCAAAGAAAGTCAACAGGATGCTGGGGTGCAACAAAAATGGCATTACCAGCAGAGATAAAAATGCCATTATTCCGCTCAGTGCTCATCAGATTATTGTGAAATATTGTGCTCAGATTTGGTCTGTGACATAAAACAGATGAGGACAGGCTGAGAGTCCACAGAAGGGTTGCAAGGATGACCAAACGGCTGAAAACCTGCAATATGAGGAAAAGCTCAAAGAACTGGGTTTGTTCAGCCTTGAGAAAAGGGAGCTTAGGGGAGTCTGTATCATCACGCACCTCTGTTTACAGGGTGGCTATAAAAAAAAGATGGAGGCTTCTTTTTCTCAGGAAGCAGCCTGGAAAAAACATGGGGTAATGGGTACAAGTTACTTCTGGTAAGTTTTTTATTGGACATAAACTTACAATTTTTTTTACAATTACAACAGTTATCCATTGGGATAATCTGCCCTGGGAAGCTGTGGATTCACCAAGAATAAGATTTTTTAAGATTTGCCTGGGTAGATTGCTGTCCACTTGCCTAGATCATGTTTTTGTCAGGAAAATTTGGACCAAATAGTGCAGGAGGTCCTTTCCAACATATTCTATTCTATTAGATATTCTATTATTCTATAATAGCAGTACTGGGGTTCATTTCTGATGACATTAGATATTATGCTTAAACTATTGATCTCTAGATCCCCACTGACTGCATTTGGAGTGTATATACCTAGCTTGTATGATTATGCCTACATTCACTCTTCAGAATTCAGTGTCTACAGCCTAAAATCAAGCACTTCTTGAACTTTTATCCAGTTGCCTGAAGACATCTGAGATTCTATCAGCCATCTAAGACATTGAAACAGATGGCTGTCAGATATGATGTGACCAGTGGGAAAGCCAGACACTTCTGCAGCAGCAGTTAGAGGCCAGGTGACCCTAAAAAGCATCTCAAATTTCTTTAAATAGCTAAGTTTAATCAGCAATGACTCAAGGACACGGTGCATTTGTTTGTGAATGACAAACAGTGGGAACAGTTGGGAAACTGATGGATATTTTATAACTGTTCTAATTATAAGCACACAGATGAGTAAAGCCTACATACATAAAATCTTTTCAGTCTCATTATTTACAGACAGCCTAGACTCAGAGGAACTTTGTAATACTTTTTTTAGTAAGAGCTATTCTGTCTCTGACTTCTCACAACCATTATACTCTTACAGTACTGACCTCAAAGAAACCATTGTTCAGTACATACCTGTGAGATATATACTCAAGAGAAGAAAGAAGAAAAAATGAAGAGCTCTTATTCCTAAATGCATACATGATGTGTATGTTAAGCAGAGAAATATTCTGCCAAACTCTACTGTGTTACAGAATGAACCCAACAGCTCTGTAAATGGCAGAAATGTACAACTGGGAAGCCAATACCACAGCAAAGGACTGTCTACTGCAATATTCAATTTTGATGAACACAGGATATCCTATTACTAGAATATCTGCACTGTCGTCCATTAGTTTCTACTTTAATCTTTAATATTTCCAAACTTCAACCAAAAGAGCTTATTTAAGGCAACTTGGCAGGTAAATTTTCACAATTTGCATTAGTAAAATCCTATGGTATCTTGAGCTGGAAGAGACGTATAGGGATCATTGAGTCCAATGCCTTGCTCTTTGCAGTACAATCTAAAAATAGACCATATGACTAATATGCCTGGATGCTCCTTGGACTGTGAAGCACTTCTTGCCATGACCACTTCCTTGGAGAGCCTGGTCCAGTGCCCCACCACCATCTCAGGGAAGAGACTTTTTCTTAATGTCCAGTCTGAACTCCCCTGCCACAGCTCACCAGAGAGATCAACTCTCCACTCCATTGCCTGTCTTGGAGAAGTTTTAGCCTGTGATGAGGTCACTCCTCAGCCTACTCTTCACCAAGCTAAACTAGCCAAGGGACTTCAGTTGTTACTTAAATGTCTTGCCCTCGAGACCTTTCACCATTTTGGCTGCCCTCCTCTGGACACCCTGTGAGACAATGTCCTTCCTATTTTGAGACACCCAAAACTGCACACAGTACTCAATGTCAGGCCACGCCAGCACAGAGGAGAGCAGCACAACCACCTCTGCTGACCAGCTGGTGATGCTGTCCTTCATGCACAGTTCACCCTTTTCGTTACCAGGGCACACTGTTGGCTCATATTAAACTTGCCATCAACCTAATTGTACAGATCTTTTGCTGTGAGGCTCCTCTCAAGCTCATCATCTTCCAATTTGTATGTATAACCAGTTTATATAAAAGTTTGGATTGGAAGGGATGTTTAAATGTCATTTTGTCCAATCCCTCTACAATGAGCAGAATTTGGTACTTTCACCTTTGTAA
>WBND01000663.1:300421-314517 GCA_013398595.1 Tychaedon coryphoeus | reverse complement strand
AAGTTGGTAACAGGTGAAGCAAAAACTAGAACATCAGAAAAGGTGGAAACTAACAATCACAGTGATAGTCAATCTTATTTTACATTAGTTCTGATGACTTAAAAAAAAATATTTATCATTTATTTAACTTCAGAAACTCAACAGGGTCTCATTTGCAAATTGGTCCAAAGACCTCTGCATCAGACCTATTTTGGCTGAAAAAGATCAATATTTGACCACTAATAATTTGCAAACCTACATTTTACCTGGTCTGCTACCTTCTATGACTTTAATAATTCAGGAAAATAGAAATACAAAACGGTTAACACAAATTGGGGCAAGAGACATTTCAGAAGAGATAAGATAAAAACAAAGCAAGGTTCAGAATCCTTCACTTATAAATCCCTGCTAGTAGTGGAAAAATGGAAAATATATATCATACTGCATATATATATACACACTTCTTTATATGCATAAAATTAAAATTCTGTAACTCTCTAAAGAAGCTTGTATCTCTACAGCTATTCTTTCGCTGATTTTGGAAAAGCAGTTTTGGTTTTACATTTTCACTTATGACCACTGCATAACCTTAGAAATTAGTTATGTTGTAGCACTGGAAGTTGTATATAGAATATTTGCTATTTCTCTTTTTTCGTCTTATTAATTTATTTTTCCAAGTTTTCAGTGTTTCTTTTAAAGCCATTATCAACATGACTTACTAATTGAAAACTTAAAATAAAAAGATTTTCCATATTCTGTCTTCATGTTTATGTATTCACTTAAAGTATTCCTAATGAGGTCAACAAAAATAGTCTCGAGGCACTCTAAGCTGGCACTTTCTGGACTCCCAGCCGTAATTGCCAGGTAATTTACATTTGACCTGAACCTCCAAGTCAGAATGTTAATGCATTTTGCAAGGTGAATTCAAACCTGTCCTTAATTAGGGTGCCAAATAGGAAGTTATATTTTATCTGAAATACAGCTTCAGCATTTCTGAATAATGGAATTAATGTGCAGGATCATAAAATATGCATAGGTGAGCACTTTCTGCATTATAGAATAATAATGAATTGATATTTGAAAAACTGAAGAATTTCTGTTGCATCATCAACCATTGTTTTTTTTCTTTTAATTTGTAAAGAAAAAAAAGTACATATATATAAATGTGACTACACGTATAGCTACATATTACAGACATACTAGGAACCAAAAAAATGCAGATAGACTAAAATTCTGTTGTTTCAGAATAAAAAATTTTATTTTCTATACTTCATGTTTATCCTTCATTCATGTGTATCCAAAAATCTCACTACCTGGAATTGCCAGAGAAACAACTTTTTGGTTGCCCAAAATGTCAAAAAGAAATTGAATGCCATTTTTCACACCTAAGGAATTTATTTAATGTGAAGTATGTTACTATGTATCCATTTCATTTTTTGATACAAAATTTATAAAAATATTGAGAGCATAAATTATCATAAATAATCAAATACCTACAACAGATGGGCCTACAATTTGAGAAATCCAGTAAATGAGTAACCAATTTCTTCAAGATGCTGCTGTCTGGCCTTTCACTCAGGGCCTTCCTTTCAGTGAATATCATGTCCTGCAGGATTTATGAGCAGCTAAATCTCCACTTAACTAAGTACGCCTTTTATTCTCCACCCTGACCCAACACAGAACTGAACTGGTGATTTTCTCTTACTTTATGGAATTTATCCTCTTAGTATTTGTAAAGTGATTGTCATATCCCACGGTAAAGGACGGTTTTAGTTGGCATAAATTATGTCTAGGAAAAGATGGTGTTTTTCCCAGAAATTTTCTTTGAAATAGATTTACGCATTTTGTGAATATTGCTAAATTTTAGGATTTAAAGTAAATAGCTAAACAAGCAAATTAATTAACAAATACCAACATAAAGTTCCTCTTGCTTGGCAGCTCTGGAAAGCTCAATTTTTTTTTACGTATGCATAGGTTTTTTATTGTTTGACTGACCAAAACCAGCTTCAATAGGCCACTGCCACATGAAGCAACACTAAAAGAAGAAGATCTTATAAATTACCAGTGGGACCCACAAAATTTGGGACACACAGATGAGAGAGAGAATTGTAGACCTACAAGGTGAAGCAAGGGATTTTACCAGTGTAAAGTGGAGGTGTTTGGGTTTTTTTCAAGAGATCTATCATATTGCTGAAGTATGACTCTTTGACTCTTTTTTCCTTTTCTCCTTTTTATTTTTTTTTCTTTTTTTTTTTCCCTGCGTTCTTTCCTTTGAAGTGTCTCTGATTGATCTTTCATTTGTCCTTCCTGGAACCTCTGGAAGGTTGAGGAATTGTATTCCGGAATGATCATTAAAAGTGGAGTTTAGAAACCAGTAGGTCCCCAGTAGTGAAATAACACAGCCCTCTCCTCTGACAGCAGCAGATTATTCCTGTGTAGCCACTGCAGTCATGGAGTTGGGTTAAATCTCCCCCTTTCAAAGATACAGTTTACCTTAAAAGGTATAAATTATTTGGGAATACATTAGAGTATTTTTGTCTTCCAACATTTCTAAGGATTTCTAGTATTTCCTGTTTGCCTAAATTTGTTTGTCTCTAAAATAAATGAAATCCATTTTAATTTATATACATTTCTTTTAAAAACAAAAGAGATAATAAAACCTTTTAAAAAGTTTAATATAAATAGATTCAATGCATTTGGGGCATAGTTTTTAGTAACACTATCAAGACCTTGAATAACATCAAGAAAAGAAACAGCTGAACAATTACACTTCTCCTTTTTGACAACACCGTAATCTCAGCTAATTTAGCCAGTGAAGTATCACTACCCTGCAAATGCCCCCCTTCCAAAGTCTCTTGACTTTGACCTTAATGCTTCATATGTTGGATCAAAGACTCATTGTATTAACAAGTCCTTTGAGGAAAGATCAGCTTCTAAAAATATCTATTTTTAGGCTGACGTTTTATTAAATGAGTTTACATCAAATACTGGCATTTCATAAAGATAGAATTTAGTGCTTGTAATAGCTTATTCTCTGAGATATTTTTGTTTTCACTTTCATGTAATTTTTATAGATGGGAAAAAAGTAAATAATTTCCCTCCCTGAGATTGTTTTGTTTTTCTAAACTACTGAATTAGATTGCTGAATTAAAGCAGTAATTCCAGCTGTTGCAAATATCTTCTTTTTTGCTATGAGTTCTTTGCATAAATCATATTCAGATCCCTTTTTAGATAGTATTCACCCATTAACCGAAAAACACCAAGTTCAGAATTCTGTAGTGGAAAGGGTAGAGGAGCTGGACCGGGCACCAAAAGTCTTAAAAGAGGAACAAATTATTTGTTTTCTATTTTGGGATATTTTCAGATTCAATTTATATGATATTATCCTATATAGGTCTGAATAATAAAGCATGTTAGGTCTCCACTTATAACTGACTCAGCAGGTGTCACTGATTTTTAATCATATGCATTTCTAAGGCTATTTATCTGCCCAAGGAATGATTGCCTCTAAATAAAGTTGAGGTTGTCTTAGTTGATTTCACTGAACTCAAAGGTAAATTTTACCCAGATATCTATCAAAGATTTATATTGAAAAGACGTTATTACNTCAAAGGTAAATTTTACCCAGATATCTATCAAAGATTTATATTGAAAAGACGTTATTACATACAGAGGTGAAATATGCTATTAATTTCTATACAGCACAGTGCAACACATGTACGTGGTGGTGTGTGGTTTTGTCTCTCAAAGTCTAAGTTCCCATGTCAAGATACAATAATTTTCTTTTTGAATTAGTAGTTTGAGCTAGAAATAGTAATCAAATTATTATGGCAACTGAAGCAGCAACAACGCTGAAAGGAGCAGATCATTTTTCCATCTGTTCATGAGGATATGAATACAAGTAAGAGCAACATGGCACATGGGTATTTCACAGCTCTAATTTATTAATTGGTCGTATAAACAAAACAGCCATTCTAAAGGATTTTGTTGTGTGTAGTCTATTGGTCTTCAACCTTACTGAAGTGACTAAATGCATTTCTATGAATACAAAAAAGCAGAGTTCCATGGAAATTTCCTTTAAAAATATGTATGCAAAGTATGTAAGAACAAAGTAAATATCTAGGAGCTGATTAGTACTTTCTCCCTGGTATATATGAAACATTAAAGGTTGAAATAGTACTGTATTCACTGCCTTTGTGACCCTCTGATCTAGTAAAAATCTCAGGTGCTCTAAAAGAGCGGTCACGTGTATGATAGTCTGGAATGTATATCTGGCTGCAAAGCATTAAACTTCAATTATTCCCAGCTAGTGGACTTAGAGATGACTGCTAGAACATTCACACTGCCACTGCACTGATATACTGAGCAAAGATTTAAAATGGTACATTATTTTCTTGACCCTCATAATATTTCAATGAACAGAAGCTAAGCAGAAAAGAGAATTTGGTCCTGCATATAAAATAAATTTGCAACACTACACATTGTATGTTAATAGTTTTTTTCCCTCTGATCCTGGAGTTAATATCATCAGCCACAGCTACTAAAATCATCTGTGGATAGAAGGTTTTAATTTGCCTAGATGCAGTACTCCTAACACATTTCCTCAAAGGCTGCAGCAGAGTAACTAGTCTGCTTGGCATTACTAATTCTGTCCTTTACCACAACAGAGAGGATAAGTTTCAGCTGGAAATGATTGAAACCAATGTTTTTATCCACGCCATGCCTTTAGGAATTGAGGAATATTGTTCATGCTAGAAGGCTCAAGGTTTGTTTTTCGCATCATATATTCAGTGTGATTTGGCTGAATATCTCTTTTGTTGGATTTGAAGGGAGCTAAAGTAACTAGTTTAAGGATCCACTATCTAGTATAGATTAAAACAAATGCCATCCAAATGTTGAAAAACTATCACAGCTGTGTTGTCCCTAGTCAGCCAAGGTTTATTTAATATAAAAAAATAGAAATGTCTATTACAGCTAGATAGCAAATGCAAAGAAGACTCTTAAGAATACTTCTCAGTACTTCTCAAGAATACTTCTCAATATTCAAGTAAGTATACATCAAACTTTTAAAGAAAAGTACTGTAGGATGAAAAAATTTCCCAACTGGAGGTACCTATTTCTTACCGTTGACAATGATAGGACCAAACAGCAGGTAGCTCATATCTGGATCTCTAGTGTCTGGATGTCTAAATTAGAGCAGATAATTATTTCTTGCTCAGAGATACCAGCAATTCTTTCAAGTTTCTAGTGTAATACTACATGGTGCCAGAACTCCTTTTCTGCATTTGCTTCCTTCCTGCTCTATAGTCATGTGAAAATTTCATACTTTCCTGCGACAAATATTTTTAAAAGCCCCAATCTAAAAAAGAACTGATATTTTAATAAAATCTGAGATCTAAGAAGAATTATAAAAATTTATAAGGCAAAAATTATAATTTTTAAAAAAACAACCAGAAGTAGGAAATAGCAAATACAAAATATTATTGTGGTCTCATTGCCAGAGGTTGTTGCCTAAGGCTGATTCGAACAGGCATTGAATGATGTGAAAGTGGGAGATTTTCTCAACCCTTAGTGTGAAGAGATTTCTTCAATCATTTAGTGTTTGATTTGTCTGTCCATTCCCCAGGAAATCCAAGACCCTTGTGTCTGACCAATCTATCAGTGTCCTATTATGGGGACACGTCACTGAACAGTCCCAAGGGATGGTTCAAGTGATCTATTCAGGGATACACACTAGCAGCATAAGGGACACACACACCAGCTCAGCAGCAGGAAATCATTTTTCTCCTCTGGTTAACAGGTGCTATGCAGTTTATCTGCTGCAAAGTGCCTTTGACATTCACTGGTTGAAGGGATTTCAACAGAGCCTGGCTGAGGTACCTCCTCTCTGCTCCAGCATTTGTTCCATCTCCCTTGGCAGGTGCTTAGAGTTGCACATTTGTGTGTTTGAAGAATCATCATAGAATAGGCTTTGAGCATGGCAACCGTGTTCCATTCAGGGATAGCAACTGCATTTCTCTCTATAATTCCTGTAGCACTGTAACTTCTGTTAGGGAATGCTAATTTTACCCCCAGTTATTTTTCCACACAGGCATTAGACAAATTCCTGAAGGACGATATTATTAAACAAAAACATGGGACATCAACTTCAGTTCAACTAAGTCTTAAAATGCTTGTTTCTTAATTTATTAGAAATATATATAATCTGTAGCATCGGTATTCTAATACCTATTACTCCCATGAACTTTGTCTTTAATAGGCTGCTCACTGAGCTATGTATTTATATTGCATCAATGGCAATCATAATTAAGAGAAAGGAATAACCTCTAGGACATTTTGATATTTCAGATTGTGGTGGGTTGCACTTGGCAAGCTGCCAGACCCCTACTAGGCTGGTTTTTCTCTATCCTTCTTTAGTAAGATGGGAAAAATTCATTTGTCAAGAAAAAGAAATGGTGTTTACTTACCACTTGTCATCATAGGCAAACAAGACTTGACTTAGGGAGAAGTAATTTATTTAAGTGCCACCTAAAATTGGAGAAGGATGATAAAAAAAAAGGGCACCAAAATTCAAAACCCGTTTTTCTTTTCACCTGCCCTTCTTCACTCAGTGTCACTGCTTCATTTCCTATACTTCTTCCCCCTACTGTGGGGCACAGGGTGATGGGGATTGGGGCTGGCAGATAGTTAATAGTATTTCTTCTGTAATGCCCCTTCATTCTCACTCTTTCATCTACTCCAGTATGGGGCCTGTCCTATGGGTACAGTTCTTTCAAGTTCTGCTCCAGCATGGAGCCCTTTCACCCTTCTCCTGATCCTTCACTGACATTGGTGATCACAGGGTGTTGCACTTTTCTCTCACAACCAGTGCATACAGAATATTACCTTTTTAAAAGTATACTTGGTGGGCTCAGCCATATCCTGAGGTATGTTCATTGCAGCTGACTGGAACCAGCTGTGTCCAATCTGTGGCAGATCTGCCATCTCCTTGGAAAGGCCATCCCTGCAGCTCACCCACTATCAAAACCTTGACATCTACACCAAATAAGCAGCTTTATAAAAAACAGTAACTCTTGTTTCAGATATAGAGAGCATGCTGGGGTCATTTTATTGGCATAACTATCATTATGGAACACATACTCATCTTTTAAAATATAACTTTTTGGGTTCTATGACTGAAAAACACAGTGATCAATCTGGCAGCCACAGAGGATCTCTCCAGGTATATGTCTAATGTCTTCAACAGGCAATCAGTTGTCTACATGCCATAGGTGTAATAGAAATGTTTATTGTGTGGTGGGTAGAAAATGGTGAGAGAAGCAGTCTGAAACCAATTTAGCAAATGCACTCTACTTGAAATCTGGCTGGCTGTCATTCAAGTCATTGATTCTTCAGAAGAGCGCTTAAATCAATATGGCTAATGGAGAAAGTACAAAAACCTAAAGCAGAGCTTCCACATTTCTAGTATCTCCTGCATAAAAATGGTCCAAGTTTGAGCTATGCAGACAAAAATTCTTGTCTTAAGGAAGCAATAGCTTGATAATGGTCAGGACTGGTGGCATTTGAAGTTAACATTACTATTATCAATCTCTATATGATATCATCTGCTGCTGCATTATAACCAAGGTAAAGAAGATATATTTATTTGTTCTCTGATTTTTGTTTTCCATTTTACTCTGAAAAGAAAGAAGGAGCAGCATAGGGCATAGGAATAATTTCCTCCAATGACAACTATCTCAAAATAATGGTACCTCTTTTAAGCAAGCCATCCATTGGTTAGACTTGACAACTTTAAAGGTTTTTTCCAACATTAATGATTCTATGAGTCTGTTATCTAGGTTCCTTCTACAGCTAGTGGAAGGGGAAAAGTGTTTTCTGAATTCTTCCTGTTAAAAGAGTCTGGCAGTCTAAAATACATAGCATGGATAGCTTTCAGTGTCTCTTCCCCCCTTTATATGTAGACTCAAGCTCCAGAAAGACTACTAGAGTGTAAATGCATTGTGAAGCTTGACAGCCTATTTAAAATGTGGTACTAAAATCTTGTCCTTGAAATTTACTTACTTATTTTCTTTTAGACAAAATATCAAGACATAATATCAATTAATGCTTCTTTAAAGTGTAATAATTTTCTCCCTGTTTAAATTTAGTTTCCTTTTTTTTCTTCCTCTCAATTCAACAAGGCTTAAGCAGTACTCATTAAAAATTTGCTTTTTTTTTCTTTTCTATAATATTCCTTATCAGTGATGTATCAGTTCATATAAACATGCTGGATTTCAGTAAAGCATTCAATACTGTCTTTCACAGAATCCTGGAAAAATGTCCAGACCACAACTGGATAAACACATGGTATGATAGGTGAGCAAGTGGCTCATGGGTTGGGCACAAGGAGTTTTAGTGAATGGGGTGACCTTAGATTGCTGACCTGTCACTAGTGGGGTTCCTCAGGGATTTATCCTCGGCCCTGTGTTCTTAAACATCTTCATAAATGACTTGCATGAAGGAATGGAAGGGAAAACTAAGTTTGCAGATGATAAAAATTGGGAGGAGCTGTTTAATCCCTGGGAGGGAGGCAGGCCCTGCAGAGAAACCTTGACAAATTAGAAGGCTGGACAATCACCATGATTGAAGTTTGACAAGGGCAAGTGCCAGATTCTCCAGCTGGGATGAGTTAATCCTGGATGTATGTACACAGTGGGGAATGAGATGCTGAAAAGCAGTGTCATGGAAAGGGATTTTGGGTTTTGGGTTGACAGCAACTTGGAGAATTCACAGTGAGCTCTGGCAGCCAGGAGGGCCAACTGTGTCCTGGGGTGCATCAGGCACAGCATTGCCAGCTGTGGGAGGGGATTGTCCTGCTCTGCTTGGCACTAAGGTGGGCTCACCTTGGGTCCTGTGTGCAGTTTTGGGTGCCACAACACATGAAAGATATTAAGCTATCAGAGAATGCTCACAGGAAGGCTCCAAAGATGGTGAAGGGCCTGGAGGGGAAGGCGTGTGAGGAGTGGCTGAGGTCACTTGGGCTGTTCAGCCTGGAGGAGACTGAGGGGAGCCCCCATTGCAGTCACAACTTCCTCATGAGGGGAAGAGGAGGGACAGGCACTGGTCTCTTCTCTGTGCTGACCAGTGACAGGGAATGGCCCCAAGTTGTGTCAGAGGAGGTTTGGGTTGGATATTAGAAAAAGGTTCTTGACCCAGAGGGCGGTTGGACACTCGAACAGGTTCCCCAGGACAGTGGTCACAGCACCAGACTAGCAGAGTTCAAACAGCGTTTGGACAACACTCTCAGGCACATGGTGTGATTCTTCTGATGATCCTGGCAGGTTCAGTGGATGGACTTTATCCCTGTGGAATCTTCTAACTCAAGATATTGTATGATTATTTGGTTCTGTGACTCTGATATTTCAGGTGGAAGCTCGTCCATCTAAGCAAGTTGTCATATTACGAGGAAAGTAATTCAGACATTTATGGATTTATGTGAACTTACACGGGTAAGTAAAAGCATCAAAAGACTGCAATATTAAAACAAAGTTACTCCTCAGGCAATAATTTTGCCAGCTAAATGATGCCTCGGGGCTAGTTTATACAGATTACTTGTTTGTAGGGATATGATAAAGTAGGTTAATGAGGAGATTTGGATGCTACAAGAGTATTTTAAATGTTTCAAAATTTGAGCCCAAAATTTTATCTCCGAAAGAGAGGAATTTTATCTTCATTCAGCAGGTTTTCTCCTTTTACTTCAGAACTTTTCCAGAACTATCATTTATCCATAGGAAGAGAAATTTATTCAGTCTCCCAAGTTACACTTCACAGGGCAAATATAGGTTTCTCTCTAAGAGACATTGTCTTAGGCTGAAGTTGTGGGATGAAAAATAAACCTAGTCTGTATATATACACACAGCCTTCTTTAGTAGGGGTAGGGCCAGCCTGTTTTCCTGCTTTCTGAGACAGGCCTTCCATGAAAGGTTTTTGCTGTTTTCCTGAAAAAAAGATTTTTAATATAAATTTCATGTGATTTTTTTCTTGTTTATATATTGGGTAGTTATTAAAATAATCAAAGAGAGTGCTATTAATTTATTTCATTTAGCACTTTCAGCAAAGTGAGAAATCACAAAGCAAATATATCTGTTCCTGGATATCAGTTGTGGTTACTGGTGCTATAACTATGTCAGAACAAGATATTATACTAAATTAACTTTTGGACTTGGCAGGTTGTCTCCTTTACTCCGAACATGTTTCTCGAACTATGCATATTTATTAGCATATATAATTCCAATACTAGAAGCTCAAGACAAAGTTTACTTACCAAATATTCTGACACTGACGGTATGAAATGGTTGGATAAAATGTAGAAAACTATAACTAATATATTGTAATTCTTTCCTCAGGATTCTCCAGGATCCTCTTCTCACTTTATTAATGGACTTCTTAAAATAGATTTTACATCTGTGTGTTTTAATATACCAGCTTTCATTGGTTCACTCATCTTTGAATGTTTCTAGACATTTTCTGCATACTTTTTGTCCCCAGCAATGAGTTGAACAATTTAAACTCAGAAAAAGAAAAAAAATATATTTGAATAAAGGTCAGTTGGGGGAAGATATTTTTCAAACAGTCTAAATAACAAAAAGTCTGTGGTGACACTCGTAAGTGGTCAGGACAAAGGTATTTCTTAGAAATGTCACATAACAAAACTATTGCATTAATTAGAGAGAGAAAACATATCCTGAGGAAGAAGGACCTGTTCGGTGAAAATTTTATTCTCTTTCCTAAATTATTTAAAATACACTTGAAGAATAATGCTTACGGCTAGTCACTAAAGAAAAATTAAATTATACCTAGGTATATGAGGTTAATAATTTAGACTTGATATTCAGGATGAGGTTAGAGTTAAAAATTTGATATAAACCAGAAATATTTAGAATAGTGTTCATCACTTTCTGTTTGTACTCACTTTTTAATTATTGTTAGCAGGTAGTATTGTCAGCAAAGGAAACGTAATTAATTTTTTTTTATACAGACTTGAAACTGAATGTTTAAAATATCATTGTAGCAATTAATAAAAGTCTTAGACCCGCCTTATATTAATTATCAATGGAGGCCTAATAAAATTACTGAGCTATTTCCAGGTTGCCATGAAATAAACAAGGATCTTCAAAGATGGATGGGTCAGATGTATGAAATATAATTTTATTTTAAATGAAATGGTGTTGCAAGACACTTGGAATATGAAAAAAACTTTCATAATGGACCAGTATGAAGTAATTATTTTTTGACATTACATATACATATACATATACATATACATATACATATACATATACATATACATATATCAGCTTTTTTTACTGTGTATACATAATTAACATTAGTGATCTGACATAGTCTCTGAATTTACCTGGCTTCAACTATCATTTAGCTTTTAAATATGTACTAATAATGAATGTTCAGTCTTTCCAAGCTAAATAAAAAATGGACTGGCATAACAACTGTAGTTCATGTCTATTGGATTCAGGGATATTTTAATATTAAAAATTAATCACATGCCAATAAAAAATAGTTTTTAGAACATGTTAATATTTTGCCCAGCACCTTGAATTCACTACTCCAGAAATGCCTGGTAAATGTTTGCCAGTAATTTGTGGTTAGTTCCAGTAATCTTATTCCCTTTTCTTTTTCCTTTGTCTTCCAACTTGCATGATCAGTTCAGTCTCTAAATATCAAAAACCAGATTCTATTATTTAAAAACATTTTATAACTGTGAATAGAAAAACATTATACCTTTATTCTGTAAGTAATTTTTTTAAAGAAAACACTGACATCCCCCCATTAGCCAGAAACTTTGCAATGGGTTCATAGATATTAGAAATATCAGCCTGTGAAACGTTTAACATGATCAAAATTTGTAGAAACATTATTTTTTACAGATATTTTTTTCATTTTTTTAATTGGAAGATATTTATTCAGTCTTTGTTTATTACCTTGTGCAGTAAGTTATAATCCAAAATAAAGCATGAACTGAAAATATTCATAAAAATTTTTAAAAATTATAATTTTAAAAAAATTAGACGTGTAAATATAGTCTGAATATTTGTCAACTATATATTGTACAAAAAGCCTACATGAAAGACTTTTGATAAAAATAGAATTTTCTCTAGCAATTTTTTTCCTTTAAAAAACATACAGAACAAGCTTTGGGTCCCACATGCAAATGCATCAAAATGCAAAGCTCTTATTTCAGTATTAGTATTAAAGATGATTACTGTATCTTTTTGGCAACGTAGTCTTTTCCTCTGTTTCCTAAGCTGTTTTATTTCTCTTTTCTGAATTCTTAAACTATCTCCTCACTCCTTGAGTCTGCTCATAATTTCCATTATTTTCTTAACTCCAAAACAATTTCAACATTCATTAATTCAGTTTTCACTGCATCTCTCTCACACAGATTAGTAGTTTAACAAAGACTGAAAGCATTTATTCTGTTATTATGTCTGATATCCAGCAAGAAACCTTGATCAAGAGTCAGGCTGCAAGTATCCTCTATACAGTGAAAAAAACACACCAAAACTGCCAGAGTCCCTACCCTAGAGATATTCAAGCTGTGTACTGTCAGTCATTACCTTCCTCCCAATGCAGGAGAAATAGAACTGCTTTCCATCCCTAATGAAAAAAGTACAGCAAAAATCTTTTCCTTCATGGAAGCTATTGATTTATTCTAGTTGGATAATTGGTCCCAAGGGTCATGATCAGAAACTGAAACAATTCCTGTGTCTTATTAAGCGTATTAATTTAGCAAACTTGCAGTACAGTTGTAAAAAATTACCTGTCTTCTCGTATAAGCTACTTCGCCACACTTTACCTCAATGATTGATGACAATTTAAAAAACCCTAAAACAATCTTCATTCCAACTTTATTTGTCTTTAAAGAAAAAAGAAGGTACACCTTGTCACATGCATTCCGTATCAGAAAAAAAATCCTCTTAATTTAATCAAAAACTCTAATTTGGACCTGAAAAACTTACAGAAAATACTTGCATGAAAGCTTTGAATGTCCTTACAGGATAGGGAAAGGCAAATAATTGCATCTTGAGCATCTATTATTTATTAAACCATAATAAACATAACAAACCCAAAAAGAGAGCCAGAACTGTCCTTTTGCATGTGAGTGCCCTAGCCAGAGCTTCGTGAGTAATTTATAAGCACACACTAACCTTTTTTTTTTGCTAAAATTATTATATCATTAAAATTTTGCTGTACTGGAGATAAAAGGTCCCCCTTTCCTGGTTTATTTCTGGTCTCAGATACTCCTGGATACTTGATTGCTCAGTGGCTGGGTTTGCACATCCGTTTATCTGAATGATTGTTTTTCATGAAATTCTATTGTCCTGAGATGTGGGAGATTCATCTTTAAAACCTTTAAATGCCATTCTGATCTCAGGATAGCATCCTATCTATCTATCTCCTATACAAAAAGATCACTATCACTACAACCAAAATACAGACTCAAAAAAATTAAGTGTCATGCAGAGGACAACTGGCCTCCCATGAATTCTAGAACATAGCAGACCTTATGTGAGAAAGAGTTTAGTATATTTTTAGATCACAGGTCTTCCAAGCATAGGTATTAAAAGAAGATACAGATAGCTGTCTCAAGATCTAGGCAACACTTCTGGAAACAGAATCAAGGGGTATTTAGGTTCCTAGGTCTCAGAGTAAACTAACTTTAGAAATCAGTATTTGTTCACACATCACAAAAAGAGGAAAAATAGAAGTTGCTTTTGAAGAATTCCTTTGTGATTCAGCCACAACTAAAACCATCAGCAATCAAGTGCTGCTGCATTTATGTATGCTAGAAATTCTGTTCACAGAAAATCAAGAATATTAACTGAGAAGATAAAGCAGAAATTTCCCAAAGTTCACTTTCTATTGCAATATCTCTTTTATAGACTCTGATAAGGAAATGCTTCTCAGGTCATGACAACGGTGAATTGACCAAAATGTTATAAAATATTTTAAACATTGAGCATTTATCTTGTGATTTTTTACAATCACAACATTGTGACTTCAATGATTGCACTGGTTGTGCTGCTCAAATTCAGTCAAGACAAGTATACTGAAGTACT
>WBND01000663.1:247276-300336 GCA_013398595.1 Tychaedon coryphoeus | reverse complement strand
AGAGTTCTGCTGGCAGGTGCATACACCACCTTTCAGCAAAAACTTTTAAGTTAAGAGAATGGAATATTTTCATAAGACACTTTCTGCGCAAAGATAAAGAAATAGGAAAGGTTTTTCCAACTGCATTGTTTAAGCTCCCATTCTACAGAAATGAGTTTGCTTGATTTTGTTATCTGCAAATCTTGAGCAAAGTGCAATTTTATAACAGCAGGATCATCACATAACAAAATCAGGATTCTATTTTTTTTCTCATCAGTAAAAATCTCAGCTCTTTAAGACAATTAAATTGGAATGATTTACCAGGCCCATTTCTTGTCAAACACATAGAATGTATCCTATATGCCTTTAGTTCTTTTTGTTATTTTCTCCTTTGACTTATTGATAAAACAACATCCCTTCTTTCTCCTTCTACTTATTTTCCAAAGTATTTTTCCATATTTTTATCCAGAACTCTTTACCAGATTTATTTTGTTGACTCTTACTCACTTTTTGGTCTTTCTGAGTATATGGATACTGTATTTTTTGAGGTCAAGAAAAGATTAGAAATAAATTTTATTATTAAAAAATCTTATATAAACCATATATATTAGTTTTCCCTTGTTGAAAACAGGCAAATAAAGGGCTGTTTCTTTATAACTATCAGCTACAGTAAAATCAACCTCTTAAATATAAGTCTCTAAATTGATTAAAACTAAGTCTCTGAATAGATTAAAATTTCAGAAGGTGATGCACAGAGCCTTACACTTCTTAACTGCAGTAAATACTGTCCTAAATGCATTTGAATCTTGGTGCTCAAATTGTGTTGCTCTCAGTCACATATTTCATTACCACTGAAACTTTCAGATAAAACTGCATTCTTCTTATGACTGGTGATAAGCCCATAAATCCAAGCTCTCCTACTGATAATGGTGGAAGGTTATTATTTTATCCTTCTTTATGATTAACCTTTTTGTCTTTAAAACTAAAGGTATGTCTCCAGAGACTGGAGGACAGCTGTGATAACAGAATTGAGGGGAAGAGTGTTTTGCTTTTGATTCTGCACTAGCTTGTGTGTAGTGTTCAAACTTGCAAGTTACAGTATCTGATATTCCACCCTAGCAGGAGACTCTACTGCTTCTCAAAGGTCTCTCTGATACTGACAGTGAATCATTGTCACAGTTCAGCTCAATAGCAGCCATGAAATAGTGGGAACCACTTCACTGATTGTTAACATATGAATATCTGTAGAAGAAAGCAACTGTTTATATAATATCAGGTGTTTAACAATGAAGACCTAGACAATATTTATTAGAGACTAATAAATTTCACCTACCCCAATTGAAAATGCTTCATCTTTTGTTCAGTTAAAGAACTGTAATGATGACATATAATTTCTATATTATTTCACTGTTCTCCCTTCTGTTAGCAAGTTATTCAGATGAACTGCAATAACAGTGCAAGATTAAAATGTTTGGAAAAGGAAATAAGCTGAAGTTTTTTTCTGCCTGTAAATGTTTGTGCCTTTCTGTTATATCATTGGAAGCTACATTAAAAGTAAGAATGAGGCAATAAAACATGCAATCCTGACAGAAATAACCTACCTGTTAAATTATATTTGTTAGCTTTCCATAGTTTCTTAGATTTTTGTAAACTGAATAAACAAAAAAATAAAAATTGTTATAGCACTGTTGTTGAAAGGACTGCATAATATATCCCTGCTTAGTGGGTGTTCATAATATTCTGCTGACAATCAGCAATGAAGCTTCATAACATCCACATCAATATCTTACCATTTGTTCTCCCCATGTCTGATCATTAAAGACAACAGAAGCAGCAAGGATGCAGTGGATTGGTTTGGGAGTTTTGTAGCTGTTTTATTCAGCTTTCAGTCACAAATATCAAGAGTCTGTGATCAAAAACTTATTAACTTTCTTGGTTTGTGATTAAAGTGCTCTTTCATGTGGCCATATTCCCTTTTGCCTGTCACTTCCGTTGTATTTATATACTACCGAAAAGTTATTAAAATTCATACCTAACTGCCTTAACTTTGATAAGTCTGACCTGAAAAACTACTGTGCATGATCAAGTTTTCTCTTGCCAGCTTTGTCTTGCTGCATGAACAATTGATATTTTCTTCCTTTCTCTTATGACTTCGCTGTCAACATTATTTCTCCTGGGAAAGCCCTCTAAAAATCAACAAAAATATATTCAAAAATTTCTAAAATATATTCAGTGAAATATATTCGAAGAGTAGGTCAGAACTTTGGTGTCAGAATCTTTTCTTCAGGCTCTCCCCATTCCTATTGTTCTACAATGTTGTTTTATTTCTGGTAGAAAGATTTGCTCTTCTCATCACAGTTGAAGTCAACTTGTCTAAATGTTTGTTTTTGTTAACAAAACTAGCAAACTGACTGGCTTTAGTACATAAACAAAAAGCCTAGTGTAGATCTTCTTTTATGTTTTAGAGCCCTCAAATTTCATGCATGTTAGACAGAAATGCAGAGACCAAAACTTTTCAACAAATGATGGCTTGCAGTGCAGAAATCCTTTATATCCTCCTAAACCTAAGTGGCTGAGAATGTCAAGGTCCTATTCTTAAAAAAGTGAATTGTACTTACTCTGAACCTCTGAAAAGTGTGATGCACAATTTTAAGCATACCAAGACACATGTTGTTGGCATTTACAACTATTATAAATTTGATAGGTGAAGTTTTATTAAGCCAACCACATTCATTGTATGCATAAATGTGACAGTTTCAAGTTTCCATGTACTTCCCTCCTTATGTTTTCTGTTTTATTTTTTATTATATTCTTTATACATATTTTCAAAGGAACATTTTTGTTAAATTATAGCATGAAGTCATTCTATTCTGTGTATATTACACTGCTGATAATGTTTGTTTCCTTATAGTATGTCAGACTTGCTGAAACCAATCTCAAAGTGCCAGGTATGATGAAAAATCAGAAAAGGATCAGAAAATAAATTCTTAACAAATAGTAACCCTAAATCCTAAGGTTTATTTTCTTCTAAGTACCTCTGAAAAATGGTAGTATCAGAACAGAAAATGTGGTCTGAGAGGGAATAAAAAGTACTTCTTCTTTTGCACATACAGATAACCACAGGGGCTTTACACAATCCAGCTTCAGGCATCTAAAGCATAAATTCTAAGTTATGTTTACAAGCTGATTTGACACAGGAAGTTATAGAAGATTTAACTTTCCATACAATTAGATTAGTTATGTTTTGGAAGCACCAATCTACTTTGACTAGAAAGAAAACCTGAACAAGCTTCTGAAGTCTTCTCTTAGAGAGCTGTAATAGTAGTAAATACATATTTGTGGAGAGACCATAAGTGGTACAGCTCTACTAAAATCCATGGAGCTGTCTGATTTTACAACAGCTGTAGAAAAAGCTTCCTCCTAATTTTTTTCACATCTTCAGGCTTGTTATAATAGTAAACTGAAGCAAAATACACTCTAAACTATGAACTGTAGTTGATAAGAAAGAATGCAAAGATCTGTTGGGAGATATGGCTAAAGAATATGTAAATATAAAAATTAGAAAAACTTAAAACTATTTGGTAGTAAGTCTTCATATGCAAAACTTGTAAATTGCTTACAAGTAATACAGTTAAAATTTTTCTCATATTTCAAATGGATAAAATAGACTGAATAAAAAAGAGAATAATCGTACCATACCATTTGGTTTCTTTGGACCTGCATCCAAATGCCTCCTTCCCAGTTTGACCTCTGTACAATCTATTTGAGATTATTTTGAAGTACATAAAGATGTATGTATTTCAAGTACATAAAGAGGTATCTGAGATACTAAAATTTTACTGGTATTTTTTAGAAGTAACATGTAATTTTTAAATTACTTTTTCTGCTGGTTCTGACCAGGAATTAGTTAAATTTCTTTACAGCAGACCATATGGTGCTGTGTTTCAGACCTTTGGAATGTTGCTAACACATCAATGTTTTGGTCATTGATAAAGAATTATTGTAGTGTCAAAGTCCTCACTTTCCTTCTCTGCAACTTGTTTCCTGAGTGAACAGAACTGAGGGTGTGTTTTCATTTCAGCCAGGGCAGAGATGATTTTCTCACAAATACCATGAGGGGAGAGGAGCCTGGAAGCACGTGAGCATGTATAGGGGGTTATTCTCTACCATGTCCCTTTCTCACCAGAAGAGGTAGGGGGGAAGGGAAGAGGTTTCTTGGACTTCAGTTTCCAGCTGGTTTTAAACCACAACATGACAATCAAGAAGCTGATAGAAGACACAGATGGAAAAGCTGACACAAATGGGACAAAGCAATAGTCCATACCACAAGGCGTGATATTTAGCAATAAAACATGTATACAAAGAAAGGTCATTGTCTTCCAAAAGGGAAAATACTTAGAGGCTGTCTGGGCATCACTTTGCTTGTGGGAGGTGCTGAGTGATTTTTATGGGGTTTTTTTGCATTGCTTGTTTTGTTTCTGTGGGCTTTTTTTTTCTTTCCTCCACTTAGTAATCTGTATTATCTTGATCCATAAGCTTTTCTGCTTTTGCTCTTTCTATTCTGTCCACCACCCTACTGATGGTGAGGAGAGTGAGCAAGAGGTTGTGAGGCTGCTCAGTTATTTATATTTACTGTGGTCAACTCACCCCATTTTTAAAACAGTTTGTTCATTCAGTGGTTTATAGCTTAGTTGAATCTCTTTAGAAACTGAGTTCAGAGGCTGTCATCACCACCCAAAAAATGCACAGAAAATTAGTTCATCAAAATAATTGCAATTAAAAAAAATACACAGAAGTGAGAGAAGAAAATAAAAAAAAACCCATAGTTATGATTTAGTCTGTCTAAAATTTTGAGTCTGGAAACAGAATTTGGGTAATTTAATGTATTTTTTCTTCTTAAGAGACAAAAAATAAAATCAAGATATAAAGTCACTATAAAACAAAGAGTTTCTGTAACACTCCCAGTATTTCTTAAGGGTTCTGTCTTTTCTCCATGAAGAAATGACTTTCTTGATAAACTCTACTAGATTGTGTGTCAAAAGAGCATCAGTGTCTGCATTCAAGCCAGAGATCTCCTGAGATCCCTTTCATCCAAGCCATTCTGTGATTCTATTATATAATTAGATAGAAGATAGAGATCAATTTTTAGCGTAAAGAACACAATTTATCACAATATTATAATGTACTTCCATGACATTTATTCAATGCTCTGTCTTTGAAATGCATTTACTGAGACAACTTGCAGCTTTGGAATTTGGAAATATTACTAAGCTAGCTGAAAGGAGGAAATGAGAAAAGTGGCAGATTTAAGGTACTAAATATTTTCTTCAGTGATTATAAGTTTTTAAAATATCTGGGGGTAACCTTAAGAAGCATGACTTGATGTACATTAAATAATTCATAGTTATTTAGTTTAATGTGGTTATAAGTACATATATATTACTTAGATCCTGACTCTGATTCCATAATGTGCTTAATATTCTGGCTGCTTCTGCTGAAGTCATAGATATTTCTGCAGTCTTGAGGTCAAATTAAAATTAAGGACCTCAGGATATAAACATGAAAAATACCTGAATTTAGCTGATCACATTTAGAATTTACAAAGTGATACAACTTCTAAATTAATCTATTAAATATAAAGCATCTGCTTGTGTTAGGCTGAGCCATCCAGTAACAGATTTGACTCCATTCATCATTGTCAAAGTGAGCTACTTTTGCTTGCAGACCCTAGAGAGCTACCCCCATTTTTCCAGCTGTGCTAACATTAGCGATTTAACCAGGATCCAGGTAACTCTTTACCTGGAGCCTTTTGTTTTCTCCACAGGATTCAGCATTTTTCCAAAGTCATTATTAATTCAAACAGCTGTTTAGTCACAAAAAGAGCAGTGTCGAGCACAGAATAATGAGCTGTGTGTAGAGGCAGAACACAGCCATAGCACCAGGCTAAGTTGCCTTCAAGGCTTTCCAGTTGGAGCTGACAAGCACCTGGCTAGTGACAGGCTGGTCTGTAACAGTGCATGAGCTCGTTTGTTTCTGTTTGCAAATTACCATGCAAACATGGGTAAAGTAAAACAGAGCAAATTGTTGCTACATCTTGTCTGTCAGATTTAGTCTCTCTATGGATTCACTGTGCTGATAAATAAACTGAAGATTTTAAGATTCTCACAAAACAAATAAATGCTCAGTCCTACAACACTTTTCTCCATCTCCTTCAAAATGGCTGCACCCTCAGATAGCAGAATTCCAAACCCACAGGTTACACTGGCTTTTGTAATTGCTAGAACTTCAATTATAATGTTAGCAGCAAATTAATATAAAATATTTCTGTTTAGATGGATCCAAAGATATATGGGAATGGGTCCAAACTAAAAGAGAATAGGTTTAGATTAGATATTAAGAAAGTCTTTGCTGTGTAAGTGGGGAGGCACTGGAACAGGTTGCTTGAGAAATTCTGTATGTCTGCTCCCTGGAGGTGCTCAAGGCCAGGCTGCATGGAGCTCTCAGCAGGTCTAGTAAAAGGTGCCTCTTCCCACGGCAGGAGAGGTGCAATGAGATAATGTTGAAGGTCCCTTCCAACCCAAACCATGCTATGATTTTATGAATATAAGACAAAACCTCCCTATTTGCTATCTCTGCTTTTCTGTGATACATGGAAATGTTAAGTCCCGTAAGTCACTTGTGATTCTGGTTCTGATTCAGTAAACTTCCTAAACATGCAACTTTTGTTCTTTACCCAAGATATTAGTGTATTTTTTTATTATTTTCTATGAGCTTTATAGAGAAGTGCTGCTAACAGTTGTTCAGATAAGTGTTCAGGAGCAGTAGTGTCATTGATGCGGAGCTCACAGTACACAGGTGGCAAAGCTGAATCCTTTCCTATCCCTATCCCATCCTACCCATTCCTGAAAATTAACGTAGCTTGCATTGTTTCCTATAAGAGGCTGAATTAATTTGATTGGTTTCTGAAATGTAGTCTTTGCTAATTGTTCATCTAAATACCCTACTTTAAGTACCAGCTATTAATTGTTGGCCTCAGCTAGCAAAGATATGTATTTTGCATCAAGCAGATAATGTAGAAGAAAAGCTTAAACAAACTTCATTTCTAAGGAGAAAAGTAACTTATTTTTACTACTTCTGTTGCAGATAAAGACATAATCATGAAAAAATCAATAAGTATGTCTGAATAGATGAAGCAGATAACTTCTAGCATGAGCTTTGACATCTATTAAACTATTAACACATATTTTCATCTAATTTATTAGAACTTCTGTTTTAGAAATACTTTCATCAAAACACCTTTCAATAATGAATATAGGTATTTTTGGGTGCTGTAAGCTCCAGATATAGTAGTTGATGGCCAAGTCATGAGCCAGTAGTGTTTTTGAATTCCTACATATTCATGAAACTGCATAAAATACTTGAAAAATATACACTGAAGCTAATAAAGAGTAAACACCAACATTATGTATCTGTGATGCATATGGTATTTATTCAAATAGTAGTTGCTGCAAAATAAATAATAAATATCTAAAATCTTGACAAATAAGTCTCCTCTGGGAAGAGAGAGGGAAGCTAAACATAACTTATATAAATGGTTCTTTTCTCTCCCTGTTCTAGGAAGAAGGTGAGGCAACTAGAATGTATTTTCCAATTATTTAGAAAAGTTGTATTTGGGATTATCAGAAAGATCATGATAAAAATATTAGCCAGACACTTTTCTGTAACTCAGGGAGAAACAGAAAGTACTATAGCACTTAGTTATATATTTTCTTTCTCTATGTATGTCATTTTTTCATGGAACATTAGTTTTCCTATCTTAGTTTTTATTTAGACTACCCACCTAGCAATGCAAGAATTTATGCTTTTAGCTGAAGGTCACATTAACACTACACTAAATAGGTTTTAGTGTTTTATGCTTTAGCAGTTTTTCACACACTCTAATGCTAATATTCCAAATATTGCCATGTTCTGCTCTTTAATTCTTAGTCTTCATATGTGCAGATGTGTCTGTGAGAAACAAGCACCTTGCCTCAGTCACTGACCTCTTCATTCTGCTTTTCATTCTGGCTACACTGGGGCGCATGAAACCTTGAGCTTACATGAGGGCTTTATCCAGAGTTGTATATCATGCTTAAAGGAAGATGAAAGTAAAATTTACCGAAGTGAATTATTTTTAAATCTACCATTGATTGCAAGGCTACTTTATTTTTTTTTCTTCCCAATGTTCACTAGCTTTTTCCTATCCATAGCATATTTAGGCGATAATACTTTTGGACTGATTAGAACTCAGTATTTGTATTCCTTCTATATGCAGCTGGTTTCATTTTGATATTCATAACAACAAATTATGTTAATTTCTTCAGTAACTTATCCCTCTCAAATTCATTTTACTGTTCCATGTTGTGAACAGCAGGAGTGTGATCCCTCAGCTAGCAGAGGCCAGGAAACAATAGCGTTATTTGAGTGCAAGTGCTAATTCCTTTTTTCCATTCTGTTGTACTTCATTTCATTTGGTTTGGATTTGTGGCTAAAGACAAAAAACATTCTACTTTACTTACCAAGAAACTAGCTGATATATTGAAATAACCATTTCTGAAAATATTTAGTGTCCTTTTTTTGCTATAAACAAAACACCACAATGACATTAAGGATGTTGTTGATACTTATATTGCATCTCCACCAGAAGTGATCATAATGTGCCTGTGCTAACACCAATGAACTAAGATCATGCCATTAAAATTGACAACATATTAATTCATAATGTCAGAATATTTTTATTGTGTCTCTATTTCCTTTTAAATGTCCCATCATTATCAACACATTTGATATTCACTGTGTAATAGTGATCGTTATTAATTCATTCAGAACTGTCATGGAAATTTCCACCAAAATCTCACCGTAATTCCTATTTATGAAAACATTTAAGTCCTATCCTTAAATAAGGCTGTCTGATGTTATCAATGAATTGAACAGTTTAGCTACAAAATGTTACTTCTGTTGTGATCTCTGAATATATGTTTTCACAGGCACCAAAATCTTCAGAGTAGAACCATGAAATAATAAAAGTGTGATTTTTCTGCAGTCTTGCAGAATTTTCATGCTTTACCTCAAAAAGATAATTTTTTAGCCTTTGATTGTAATAATGTAATTATTTCTGATTTTATAGCAGACAAAAAGAGACCAGTATACACAGGCAATGATAATTTGCAACACAGGCAATGATAATTTTCAAGTTTGTTTGTATTATGTTTATGTAATAATAAGCTGATATTGAAAAATAGAAAATGTATGGAGTTGCAGTGAAGCTTTTTTTACCACATTTCCTGATTTCTGTTACTGACAGGAAGGATTATATTATTCACTGAAACCTTGGACTGGATTTTATTAGTATTTTACTCAGTAGGATCTCATTTTGTAAATAGCTACACTGACTACACTGTTAATCGACCATCTTAAGACGAACATCTGGCGTTAGATCCAAAATTACGTCATAGAATGTGAAACCACATTTTAGATTTAAAAACTGAGCCGTTATAGGTGGTGGTGCAACTGAGCACCATTGAGTTGCTTGCTTACTGCCCTGATGGGATGGGAAAGAGGATTGGAAAGGTAAAAGAGAGAAAACCCATGGGTTGAGATAAAGACAGTTTGATCACTAAAACAAAAGCTGCACACAAAAATAAAGCATAAGAATGAATTCATTCAATACTTCCCATGGGCAGGCAAGGGTTCAGGAATCCCAAGGAGAGCAGGGCTCCATGATGTATAATGGTTACTTGGCAAGATAAATACCATCACTCTGAACATTCCACCTTTCTTCTTCACCCTGTGTTATAGACAGCATGACACCACACAGTAGGGGATACCCCTCTGGTCAGCTGGGGTCAGCTGTCCTGGTTGTGTGCTCTCCTGACTTTTGCTGAGCACTGCCTGCTTGCTGGTGAGGTGCAGTGAGAGGCGAAAAAGACCTTGATGCTGCAGAAGCACTGCACAGCAATAATCAAACTGTCTCACCATTGTCAAATATTTCCAGCACAAATCCAAAACATAGCCCTAGAGCAGCTACTGTGAAAAAAATTAACTTTTTTCCAGCCAAAACCATCACAATAAGTAATTTAATTGCTAAGCTGTACAATGCTTCTTTTTTATGGTAATTTATGGGCCAAACAGGCTTAAATTATTTTGCACTGGTTCAACATATGTGTGCTATGCTATCACTGAAAATAACTTACACATTAGTGAAAGATGCATGTTTGAATGTGTTGAGAGATAAAAGATACTTGAACCTGTGAATTAAACACCTTGGGAAAGGCTCCTGTGTACACAGGTATGAATAAAAGTGAGTTTAACACTTTCAAGTATGAAAAAAAGAATCCAGCTGTTGTTGTGGAAATATTTTTGCTTGCACTACCATGTTTTTTGCTAGCCCAAGGCATCTCAAAAGACACCAGATATTAAATGAAGACACCTGAATTTTTGTCTTCAAGTGGTATTTATTTGAAAGAAATAAATATCTAATTTCAGTTTCTGTAAGATATTCCATCTAACCCTGAGCAGTAGCAAAAGATGACAATGGGTAATCTCATATATTCTGTGTCATTTTCATAGCCTGGTGTTCTTGACTCAGATATTCTGGGGCATCTGCCTGTCTTTAAGTACTTCGTAGAGCTCTAGATTTCTGCTGACCAAAATTATGAAGGTGAAATTATGAAGGTGAAATTATGAAGGTGAGTTTGAACTTTCTCTCATTAAATGCACAACTATATGCTCCTGTATGTAGATACATACCTGGAGCTGAACTGTACTATTGACTCTGGATTTAAAATTATTGGTTTCTGTTTTTTTCACTGATTTGAGCTGTATTTTAAACTACAAAAAATGTAACGTGACTTCTGAGTCTAGGACTGAATAATTTAGATCCTATTCAGCAGCACTCAGCTCTTCTAAGAGCACTTTATGATTTTGGACTCCCTTTTGGCAAGCTAGGTGAATGAGTATGTGAAATAATCATGTAGGGCAAAAGCTCTAATATTGGTACTTTTTAAACTCCAGTAATCCAAAGCTGCCATGGGTTAGTTGGTGTCACTGTAACAGAACACAGATAGCTGACATTGCAATTCTGTGACAACTCATTGCTCCAAAATGCTCTCCGAACCTTTTGTGGCAGTGCCACTTTACACCAAATGCAAAAGCAATCAGCCGTGAGACCATGTAAGTATATTTGCTTTTTTAAGGAGAAAAAGGAAGAAGGTACAGATCTCCTGATTCCAAAATTAATCACTGGACATGTAGTAACCTTTGGAATTCCTTTGGTTCAGAGTATTGACAGGTCCTTTCTCTGACACATGAGGACCAGTTGGAGTAAGCAAGCCAGGCCTTGCTATCCCCGCTGATTTCTCACAAAATTCATTCTCATAGGACTTACTGGTATGTATTTTTTTAATTTCATTGATAACTCTCATTTTGTGTAATTTCATTTTTCTCTTCCCCAGTGCCATCATTGTCTGTGTATGAATGTATATGCTCCACAGCTTCTTTGAAGAGGAAATTGCCTTTTAGCTTCTTAGTCTTGATATGATATCACATTTCTTTTCTTTGAAAAGTCTAGGGGCATACACTAAGGCAAAGTGAATCCAATTACTGCCTCAATCTGCTCATTTTTTTTCTTGCCTGCATGCCTCTCGAAAGCATTGTGCATATATTTCAGACATTTTTAATTTGTTAGACTTGCACTATTATTTGTGGTACCTGTCTGAACCTCTCCTTGAATTTGTTACAGGAGGGGAACTGTGAGGAGTAAATGGATTCTTACATTGTTTTAGATGTAGTTTTTGCCTTCAGTGATGGACTCCTTTGTCCTTAGAACCTACTTTAAAACAGCTACAGTACTCTTCACCAAAAAAAAAAAAAGTTATTAGGAATACAAGTAACTTCTATGTTAGAATACCAGAAAGTTCCTTTGGAAACTATTATCTAAAATTCATTTTAATAACCTTTAGTTATGACAATGCCGTAACCACATTTAATTCATTTGACACCTCGAGAGCATTACTTAAAAAATTAACTAGAAGTCTGTTACTTAACTATTCTTTATTTCTTTATATTTAGTATTTCTTTTTAGTAGCAATGGAAACATTCTTTCTTTCCTGCTCTTCAGAAAATTTTTGTGTGTTTTTGACATTTTCAGTCATATATTATCATATCTTCTTCACAATTCCTTTCTACTAAAGTCACCTTGTTCTTTCAATTTATCTAGTACATAATTTTTTTCCGTGTCAGCTGTTATTAATGACAAGACCAGCTCTAATTTCAGTTCCAGATGCCTGTCATTTTTTAAAAGCAGTTTATTTTTCCTTGATAAACCTTCAATATTTTTTCTAAGATTAATGTTTTTAGTATTTTGAGTAAAATCAATATTGCTGTTTTGATCACATGTATTTATTACTTATATAGGATACATAATAAATATCTAGAACAATAGACGACTGAAGAGTCAGTATGTATCTGGTTATAATTACTGAAAATAGGCTTTGGTGTTTTTTGACTGATGTATTTTTGTATCACTTAAGACAAAGGTCCCTATCAATGTTATTTTAATTATCTAATTATTTTTATGTTTTATCAATATAAGAAAAAAATATTTCCTATTGCAAACACTGTACACTACTAAACAATAGGTAATCTTAATACTTTTGGATATTAACTTCTTATTTCTTGAGAGATGATCTAATTTGGTTAGTCAAATATGAGATTACAAGGTGTGATACTGCAGGCCTTTTTTTATTTGTTTTATAATTGTATAACAGACAAAACCCTTCAGAAAGGAAAATATTGAAAATTTTAAAGCATTAGGGTAGGTTGAAATGGATTTGAATGTTAATCAGGCTGATCTCAAAAGATAGATTTTTTTTCCAGTTCTTAATATCAAGACAATAATAGGTCTTTCAATGTTTAAAAATTGGGGATTCAGCTGCTTTGATACTTGAAGTTTTGTATTATGTCATGAAGTATCTACAGTGTATTTAACTTGGTTGGCTGCCACATGCCCCCCAAACACATTTATAATTCCCTCTTCATAAACAGGATAAGGGGGAAAATACAACAAAAGTCTTACGGGTTGCAATAAGGAGGGGATTGTCTGTAGTGATAGCACAAGGAGTAATGGGTACAAACTGAAACACAGGACATTTTTTAGAATGACAGGAAGAAATTCTTTAATGTGGGGGTGTTGTGATATTCAAACAAGTTGCCCAGGGAAGTTGTGGATTTCCTAACACTGTCAGTGTTCAAGGCCAGGTTGCATAAGGCCTTGAGCAACTACGTCTAGTGGGGGGTGTCTCTGTCACTAGAAAAAATAATTCTTCACCTCAAAAACACAGATCTCTTGTAGAATCTCGAAGAACAGCATTTCTAATATCTGGAATTTAGTCTTAAATAAGAAATAAAACTTAAAAACAATATGACATTTTTTTCTCTGCGCTTTATAACTTACAACACTTGTTTTATTATATCATTATTTTGTGAGATGATTTTTATAATGCTACAGATGTTTAACATGCATTGGATGTAACAGTCTATATTGTTACAAAGCAGAAATTGCAAATCACAACCATTAATGCAAAGTCTGGATCAAATTGCAGCAATAAATCATCTTCAAAAACATTTTTGTCACTTCTGTTCTTCAGTTTTCATTAAGGCCATTGAAATTTTGAGCACAATCTTTTGCAAGTGAAATTTGTCTTTTGCCAAGTTTTAACTTTTGAAGGTGATCAGACTTCCTACAAATGTTAAACTGTGCTACAGCTGAATTGACTGGTTTTTGAAGATTAATGGAAATCATAGACTTTATGCACTTATTAGATTCTCTTCTGCTTAGATATGAAATACAACTGAAAATTTTAATTTTATCAGTTTCTTTACTTTGTCATTAGATAAGAATGTAAAATTTAATCTTTTGAGTTTTCCATGGTAAGACCTAAACAGTGTTATAATTATGAATGTACTGTGCTTTTTCATGGACAAATTAATTATCACAGACTCATCAATTCAGAGAAGGATTTGCGTTGGAAGATACTTTAAAGGTCATCCAGTTCCAGTGCACCTACCATGGATGGGGAGACTTACTCTAGACCAAGTTACACAAAGCCCCATTCAGTCTGGTCTTGAAAACCTCTAGGGATGGGGCATCCACAACTTCTCTGGGCAACTTGTTCCAGTGCCTCTCCACTGTCACCATAATGATTTCTTCCTTATATCTAATCTAAACAATTCTCTTTCAGTTTAGGGCCATTCCCCCTTGTTATTTCACAACATACTCTTATAAAAAAAGTCCCTCTCCAGCCTTCTTTTAAATCCCTTTTAGGTACTGGAAGTACCTTTTAGGAACCATAGTAGACGGGCTTCCAACCTGTGATAATTTGTGGCCCTCTTCTGGAGTCACTCCAACAGGTCAATGTCTTGCTTGCGTTGGGGTCTCAAGAGCTGAATGCAGCACTCCATCATATAATTCCTGCTTTGAAGAATTTTAAGTAACATCTTGTAGTAAAAGACATTTAGTGTATGATGGTTCTTACTATGAACCAAACACTTATGAAGGGAATACCAATAATGTAACTCTGGCAATAGAATAATTTTTCTGAACATAATTGGATTTTCATTCAGTGCATTGCTTTCAGCTGGGAGAAGAGCTGAAAAGTGCAGTGATAGTGATGCATCACTTGTAAGACTACACAAAAAAGAAGTGTTGGTGAAAGAGGACTTGGTGCCTGTTTGAGGTTTGTCCTTGACTTCATGAAAATTAGAGACAAAAACAAGCAAAAAACGTGCTTGAATATTTTGTGCAGTATATTTCAATTCATTGGAAGAAAATCTTTTAAATAATTAGTACAGGGAGAGAACGGTGCTTTTGAACACATTTATCACATCTTTTTCCCAATGTACTTGTTTGTCAGACTTGCTCTAGATAAATATTTTCTAGATGTGTTAAAACCCCTGATTCATTAAATATTACTATCTTAATGTTTTTTGTTATTTTTGGATTGTTGTAAGACTTTTTCATGAGAAACACTTGCTCAGCCTATACATATATTATCCTTATTTATTCATTGTAGAGAGTGGGATAACAAAAAAATAAATGTGCAACAAATAAAAAAAAAAAGGAAAAATTTTACTATGTAATTTGTTTAGAAAAAAGGGGAAAAAACCCAAACCCTAAAATAGAAGCCTTATCATGAAACACTTGTAGTTTTTAATTTTCCAATGATGTACAGGCAACATTCTCGATTATACATATATTATTGCATGTAGTAACATCACTACGTTATTTGTGAAGAAAAAATTCTAGCAGAAATTATGATTGAAACACTGAAATTCAGGAATCCTAACCGTTAATAAAACTTTTAAAAATTTTGAAAGAGAAAAATGTCTTTTTGCTATTTCCTACTCTGAGAATTGTCACAGCTATATTCATGTTGAAGAAGACAGGTTTTGTTCATCGTAAATACTTGAAAAATTCTTCATGGTAACTTTCTGCATTTTCAAGGCACATTATAGTTTTCAGTTACTTTGCAAACATCTGGGTGGCTAGGATAAATGTCTAGTTCTTAGCTGTTAAAATTATAATTCATTATTTTGTCTAATGGTAATCTGCTATTAGTTTACCATAGGTATATAAAACTTTTGAGATCCAAACACTTAAAATGGGAACTTAACTTATATCCTTCCCGTACAGATACAGATATTATTCAATTATGTTTTCATTTGTCAAGTATTTGTCAAATTTTTATTTGTTAATAGCTTACACATTTTTCTTATCATAGCTGTTACATAGTTATTTTAAACCAGAAACTCAGTAAACTCCATTTTTTTCAGAGAATGATGAGTGTCATCAAAGAGATGAGGTGTTCTGGAATTTAATAAATACCACTCCTTCTCTAAATTTTAGAGACTTACAGAATATTCTAAAAGAAACTGTCCGCCCCTATATTCCAAAGGAGACAAAATAATACCTAGATAATAGACAAAATTTTCCATTACTGTCTGAGACTTAGCAGAAAATTGAACAAGTGAAATAATGCACAATTACAGGTCAAAAACTATATGACATCCAAGGTCTCTAGCTGACAATTTCAATTCCATTTTATTTTCAGATTTCATCCCAGTTCCTTGTGTATGTGATTTTACAAGAATTGCAGTATCCCTGTAGTTAGTTTTTTCTTGGATGATACTTTGTAGCACTCTCATTCTAAAAAATTTCGGGGAAAATGGCATCAAAGATTAGATGTCAAATTTCTCTTAGTGCTTACACAAAATATAGTCTCACTTCAGTTCTATTTAAATCAATCAATAGTAGATCATGTATTGGCAAATATAAAGATATGTATTTTTTCTTTTTTTTTTCCCTGTATGCAAATTAAATATTTGGCCCAAAAAAGCCGATGTTGCTTTCTACTTTTCTTCATTTGTTTCAAATGGCTTTTACTCCTATTTAACTAACATTACCACTCTCAAAATATTCTGAACTCTTGATTTAAATAGTTGACTTGCAGCACCCTTTATGTCAGCTAGTAAATGTGTGTTTCCACAGAACCAGAAATGGAAGACTTATAAACTCAAATGAACAGACAAAGGTCTGCATTCAGTTCAAATCACTATTACAGAAAAATTGGCTGCTGCTGCTGCCCCCATACTGCTGAATCCATCAACATCAGTGCTCACTACAATCTATATGTCTTAAGTAGAGTTGAGATCACTCTCTAAAAGGAACATAAGCACTTTTTGTCTTCCAAATGGGACATCTAGAAATGCTTGGACACCCCATGAATGGTGCTAAAATTTAAAGGTCAAATGGGAGGTAACTAGAAAACGTAACTGACTTTTACTCTAGGCAGTGCTCGAATTTCTGGTTGAGCCTGAAGTGGTTTTTGGGTTGATTAGCAATCATTTCAGCAGACAAGACTTGGCTAACTGTTAGCATCTCACTTTCAAATCCAAGACACTAGCACACTAATCTGGTCCATGAGATGGCTTTGCACTGGTGAGGTCACACCCAGATTCACAGAGACGATTTAGTGAAGGCTGAGGGTGTTGGTACTGCTTGATGCAGAGAAGAGAAGGCTTGGAGGAGAGAGATCTCATTGATGTATATGAATAGCTGAATTATCTTTGTTAAGGGTCAGGATGATGACTCAGCAAGTTTGTAGATGACACTAAACTGTGATGTGTGGCTGAATAGGACTTCTGAAAAAGTTAGATGAAACAGATATTTATGGTATATTCTCTTTCCATATCTTCAGGAACTTTGCTGGTAAGATCCATGCCTTGATAATCACAGAAACCATATGTGATATAGGAATCCCAGGGAAGGCTACTGTTCACTGAGAGTAAGTTCACATGGCTTAGAAAATGCTGTTGGTGAAGGATTTGTTGATCTGTTACAGAGTCATCTTTATTGCAAAGCTGGTATTTTGCCAAAATTTATCTGCTTAAACAACATGTGCATGTCCAAGATGAAATTGAAAAGTATCTCAGAAATAGAAAATAAAGGGTTCAGAATAGAAAATAAGAGTCGTTAATAGCACAAGTCATGTATTAATGACTGGTTATTTGCAAAGATGGAATGTAAAATCACTTTCAAAGAAATACAACTCCTGATAGAGCTATAAACTGTAATTTTATGTTTAGTAAACACCTATAATCAAGGTAAGAGAGGGATTTGAGTTGTGATGTGAGTCACTCAGAGCATAGGAAACTCTCTAAACAGTATTTGTTCAACCCTAGCCACTAGTGTCAAACAGAACATTAAAAATTTGAAATCAAAAACTGTTGAAGTACTAGGAATGATGCCTACAACTGAGCATATCCTGGGATGCATTTTAAAATTATTTAACTTGTAATCTTTTGTTTCCCACTGTTAGCTAATTGCTGACCTTCTCTCTGGTTAAATCATGCTTTTTACTTTTTTGTTAAGACTTTCTAGATCTCTAGGCAACAAGATGCATTTAGATGAAACTAATATAGAAAAACATTCACTGCTAGCTATGATCAAAGTCAAGTCCTGTTTATGAGGAATATTAAATAGCACATTTCAGGATAAATTTAGAAAAACATAGGTCTGGAATCTATTTCTTGCCAAGGTGAAAAGATTCTTATTTTAAGGAGCACCCCTGATTTCTGAGCTAACCAATTTGTCAGCCTTTTCTGGTTTGGCATAATTTGATTAATGAATTATGGAGCAGCACAACTTTACTAAATATTTTTGATAAAAAAATTCAAGTTGATGAAAATCATTTTCTAGTGAAAAAAACTAACCATAATTCCCCAAAAGCAAGGAGTCAAAGAAAAAAAGTGTTAGTTATTTTTTTTTGTTCTTCATGCCATCCTTGCTTCCAACACATATCTAATAGCAAAAGACAATTAAGAAAAGGTTTTAGAGTACTAAGATGCTCAGAATTCAGGATGTGGTACTCAAAACTATTTTTGACATTAGAACTTCAAAATAATCATGACAAGTCCTCAAAATAACTTGCTTAGTTAAACATAGTTGGCAAAAATAGAAAAAAAAATTAACCAAATCTATCTCTCTACCATAGCACTGAGCCACCCTTCAGTGTGCCATAAATATGTACTTGTAAATCAATGTCAGTTAGTTGCACCATTAGCAGATATTTTTAATCTGGCTCACTGAGTTGGGTTACTGAAGCATATGACTAGAAATATTTTCATCAGATTTACTCCCATATGCCACTGATTTCTTCAGTCTACAAGCATGTCACATAGCTTCTGAGTATGCTGATTTATCTATCTTTGCTAAAATTTTATCTGTGTGTCTAGTGACATTACACACAAAAAGTGAAAATGTTTCTTCTAGAAATGTTCCTCCTGGCTTAATGTACTGTAAAAACATACATAACTGTCATAACACCAGCACTTCATGAATGGTATGAAAACTAATTAATTATAGTTTATAGAGTACTTCTATTTCTTGAAAGTGATTATTATTCTTATCTTGTCCTAGTTAAGGACTATCTTATGAAATGACCAATTATTTCAGTTAAAACTCAAGGTAAAATCTCACTTGAAATTATAATATTTTGTGAGTTTTAATTAATAAATGCTGATATAATTTGTATAAAATATAAGAATTAGGAAAGCAACCAAACCGCAAAGGAAAGGGTTTTCTGTATTGGTATGATAAGACCTTAAAAATAATATACCCATGTTTGACATGAATTTAACAATATAAAATATTTACACAAGGGAAATTAATAAATATTTACTTATCTGTGGTTCAGACAAGATAAAGGAGCAGAACAATTAATGAACTGCTGTACTTAATAATACAGTGAATTTTTCAGAGGAAGGGGAATCACACTGCCACAGTAAAAGCCCTCTAGTTTGTCTTCAGACAAACAGACATACAGGGTGAATAAATTTAGAAATGAAACAAGCAAGTTTCTAGAAATTTCTGCAATTATATTCAAGAATAATCTTTAAATTTGATAGTGACAAGCTCCAGCCTTCAGTAAACCTATGGCAGGGATTGTTAATACTATAGCTCAGAGGACAGGGACTATCTAAGTTCTGTTCTTATATAGATGATGCTCCTGTCCTGAAGAACTTTCCAGAATTGTCTAAGCATCACGTGTGAAGTTTTCAATAATAAAAAAAAAAGAAAATTATGTTCCCATGAAGAAATTAACATTTATGTATGTAAGTTTTAGACCTAGTGCACAGATGAGAAGACAAATCAATGCAGTGTTAGAACTTCTTAGAGTTTTAACTACAATTAAAATTAAATAGTTGAAAGTTTGTTAAGGAATAGAATTAGCTTCTGACTTCACTCTTCAATAAAAGTCAACCAAACTGAGAAAAGAAGGACGGACTCTTAGATGAGGTTTGTTCTTCCAAACACACACAAACTTTTCCAAGGGAAAAGGGATGTTGTTTCAGGTACAGTTCCTTTGCCTAAGCATGCATTTTGGGAGAGTGAGGACATTAACTAACTAACTAACTAACTAACTAACTAACTAAATGAATAAATAGAAATAAAGTATCTTTTTCTCATCATGCTACAATCCATTGAATCAAATCCTTGAACAGCTGCCATGCATTCCTATTAAGAGCTTTCTAGGTTTGTTTGCTTGAAGGGTAGCAAAAGAAGTACTCTCTTCTCATTACCAGTAGTCAATTGATTAAGCCACTTCTCCAGATTTAGGAGATATGAGCCAATTTTTGTTAGTAAGAATCTACCTGGATAAGAATGCAGAACACTTTGGTTAAAAATCTATGTAAATGTGAATAGCTCCTGCCATCTCTCTGGTAGCATGTCTGCGTTTGGCTGTTTGTCCACAATCTAATTTATGATCTAATTCATGTTAATGCCTTGAATGTGAGAGAAGCTATCACTTTTTTAACAGTTTCTGAGAATGTAATAATAAGCAGTAAGTAGAAATGTAGATAAGGTGACATTCCACTTGTCATGTGGTCATGTGGTACTAGTAAAACCTCTTATTTTGTTGAGAAAGAGAGGAAATAATATTGGCACATCTGTGCTAACATGATATTGTGTCAAGTTGTATCTGCTTAGGATGGTAGGATCCCTTGTTTCACCATAAAATAAAATCATCATCTTTAAAAGGCAGAAATGCAGTACTGCCTCTTAGATACTAGATATCAAGGCATTATTTAAAACATTCTTGGTTATATGGTATGATTTTACACTCAGTTTGTTTTAAGGTATGCAATTGACAGAGCTTTAACTTGGAGTATTTAGGAAATACCTTCTGTACAGCACTTCTATTGCAAACTCAGATCTACGAATATGAATTGCTTGATGTCAAATTTTAGGTTTTAATATGTTTCTCTCCTTTTCTCTGTTAAACCAAATCATACTTTTGCTGGGTTTATTCATTTTTTAAAGAAAAATTAGAGACAGAAAAAGGAAAGTAAATGAACAGATTTTTAAGCAATCTTATGGTTTAGGTTTATCATTTCTTCTGATTCCAACACATGGAAAAACTGCTGTCAGCAAGAGCCAAGCTGCCTGATCATGGGTCTGACTAGCTGCTACATTTTTCGTCTGACATGGTAGGCATCTCCTTGCATCAACTTCAGATGTCAGCAGCAATGAGGGCCCTTGCTTTTTCTGGAACCATAAAGTTGGAAAAGACCATCTGCTCAGCCTTCTGTTATCTGAACTCTTCCCTAGAAATAGTTTTCAAGAATATATTAAGACTGAAAAGAAAGTGATAAAGTGTAAGATGTTGGTAAGAGAATTTTAACCCTTTCCTTTCACTTCATGAGATGTATTTTGTTAGAGATGCTACAGCAATGAAAACCAAAAGGTGTAGCTCACAGCAATTTGGTTTATGGCATTGAATTATTCACCACTACAATTTTTGCCTTACAATTAAATGTATTCTTTACAGTTTTAAATGTTATTGCAATGTATCCCATCGTTAAGATTCTTTTGATCTGTTCAAATACAAAATTTGGAAAGTGTGTATTCAGCGGTAATCTGTGCTGGAACAAGAAATTGACTAGAACACTCCCAAAATAGCAACAGATGAAATATAGCTTATGTAGAGTTTCATTTGGAATAAGAAATGAGTATGAATATAATGAAAATTACTCTGTACAATGCATTTTCTTTTATTTCCTAAAAAAAAAATCCACTGTGCAACTGCTTAAAGTTAAGTTTATATACACAAGTCTTTTATTCACACTTTATGGCTCTTTGCCCTGTTCCCAAATTTAGAAATGACAGCACAACACAGCATTTATTTAGCAGTGTACAGAAGACTGGGGTCCCAAGTATGGATGGTGACAAATAAGAAGTTAAGTTTAAAAGCCAGCAAATGAGAACTTTATTTTACAAGAGTAGCAATGAGTATAAAAACAACTTTATTTTAATTTTCAGTATTGATACAGACAGAAATCTAATAGATATCTTATTTAAAATGTTTCACATCAAACAAAAGTTAAGTCTGTGGGAACATTTTCATTGTCTTGAATGAGCTGTGCATCAGGATTTCCCTTCATTTGCCACTCACTGCTTTGGAAGCATGAAATACCATAGGCATTAGAGCTTTTAGATTTTTTGATGTGGTCTTACTGCAATGTTTCTAACACTGAAATTTTTTTCTCTTTTCTTTTTTATGAAAGCTATTATTGTAAAAAGAGAAAAAAGTGTAATTACATTTCTATAAAACAGAAGTAGTTTGAAATGCACTGTCACAACAATTCATCTTGTAAACATTACACTCGTGTGATGGAAGCTTTTAAAAACCATACAGCAGCTCAGTGTTATATGGAGTATCTACTATTCTCCTTTGTTTTTCAAACTCAAACAAGACAGCTGGAAAGATTTTCATGGTTTGCTTCATTAAGAAGACATGCAACTGGTAGTGTGCCAGCACTGTTTTATTCTCAACTGATGAAAGAGTATTAGAAGGTATAATCAAGAAAAAATGCCACATTGTATTCAGTACCTGGCTTCTTTATATTATTTTACTACAACTTTGCAAAGCAAACCCTGTAAACTTTACTAAAAAAGTTACAAAATTCTTGATATTGTCATTTGACATTAATCTCTACTTACTCTCTCAACTAAACAATAAACTAGTTTAGTGACTTGAAAAATGAAGATTTTTGAGTAATTTTAATTCTAGCATTAACATCTTTCTGAAAAAGATTACCCTCAGGAAACCCTAATTATCTTCAATATTAGAATTATTATGAAACCAGGCTTTCATTGAAAAAAAAGCAGATCTTAATTTAAAAATTACCCTTTATTTATAATTATCTAAATATTATATAATAATAAACCCCCTTATATTATTTTTATTTTTTATTGTTTTTAATAATTCATTGAAAGCTGCTCAGAACACAAGAGTCTTCTTTCTAATTCTCTAGTCCCATACTGAACAAATACCACTCAAACAAAATTTTCCCAGAATCTTTTGAAACCCAAACATTTGGACACCCTTGCATGTTTCCCTTCAGTAGAGCAAAGGATGGAAGTCAGATTCCTAACTATGCCACATCTGAGGTATACATAGGATGAGGGAGAACCATTTATTATTTCTTAAGGGTTTCTTTATTCCTTATGAGAGGTCAAGCCTACTGATATGATTGGAAACAAAACCCCTCTGTGGCCCTTGAAGTTTAATTCTATATTCTGGTTCTTCAAGGCATGCTTAGGAATCTGAAGTCTTACTGACAGTAGAAGAAAATGTCTGTCTCTGCTGATCTTTCTGGACCATTACTCCACTGATCCCACATGAAAGCAATTTGAATACAAGTACAGATAATAAAAAGCGCCTTATTTTACTTATGCAATTGCATAAATTCCTTCTCTTAGCCTGAAATTCTCAGTTTTTATAGTTAATATTCTTTCCAGAGCTTAGCATAATTGATCTCTTCCATCCTGATATCTTCCTTCATTTTTCGACTCTATTTGGGGGGAAAACAATTAGATCTTTTAATGAAGAAGTTGTATTTCTACTGCTGTGTAAAGGTCTAGGTTTTTATGCTGGGAAGCAGCAGAAGTATTTTTTGGTATCTGATGCACTATATTTCTCTTCAAAGAGCTATTAAATTCTCTTTCCTCTCTGCATTGGCTGTTACGTACTCTTCAGTAAAAAATGCAGAATTTCCTGAATTTTACCTTTTACTTCAGGCTACACATTAAAATATGGAAAAAAAAAATAAAACAGATGTTATAAGCAAGGGTTTTTACTTTTTCTTTTTTGACTTTAGACAGTCCAGATACAAGGGAAATCAAACACTCCTAAGTGAAATACCTTGAACATGAAAATTTCTCAATGTTTCCCTCAAATAAGCTCAAGGTATGTTCATAGTATATATACCTTACTTCAGATACATCTATTGTCCACTTAATTTTGTAAAAATAATCAAATAAGATATATGAACAAAATAATGGAATAGACTGTGAATTTTGAAATGCCAGAAGGCATTTTCTAGGATAAATATTCTTAATTTTGGCCTGTTCCTTATGCAATAACATTTGAAATAGATAGTTTTTGTTACTAACTACTTCAAACACCCAGAAATATTATGCAAGTGATGATGGCTGTAGGTACGGATTTTGAAAGAGAAATAAGGTCAAAACAGTCCATTTTTTGTTTGGGAAGACATCAAGTACATGTAATGTTGGGCAGGCAAAGATCTCTATTTGTTATTCAAGCAGAGTTTCAGAGACCATACTTCTGGTTATCATGTTCCTTTTCTTGCATTTGGTTAAATATGTAGCAATCAAAGTTAATCAAACCAAACAATGCTTCCGTGTTATATCATCATCTTTTTCCATTTGGTGAATATATCCCTCTCAGATCCTTGCAGCCTGCAGTTTTCTTCCAGTAAGTTACATGCTAATGGAAGATTTTAAAAACTGTTGTCAAAATTGTGAAGAAAAGTGACACATAAATTCAGCATGTGAAGAAGAAAATAATCTACCTCTTGGAGGAATTGACTATCTCTACATATTTAGTAAACTTTTAATTAAAAAGTAAGAATTATTATCTTCTCAAACAAAACAATGAGTGCAGTGGGGTGTAACGATCATCTTATCAGTTTTAATTATGCCAGTGGCTCACACTTATCTTTTCCTGACACTGAAATATCATTCTTGAGCTGTACAGATCAACAGAAATTGTATGCTTTTTTATATTGTTCTGTTACTTTTAGCTACAGCCAATGTTTCTGTTTTCTTGGTAATATGTATCTTTGTATTTTATGAAGTTTCTTCCTGGTCATCGGGATATTGAAATTAAAAACTCCCGTTTAATTTCCAGTGAAATGCATTATCCTGGTGTCATGAATTGCATAAAAATTATGGAGGTACCAACATTTTTTTCCTAAAAGTACGTGCATAATTTTTCTTTAAATTCAAAATCCCAACTAGCTGTCCCCAAATGCTGCAAAATTTATTGCATTAGCTTGGTCTTAGGCTTTATTTTGACTTAAATGAGGTCAAATTGTTAAAGAATTTTCTGTTTCACTGCAATAGCTTGAACTTGTGAAGTAAATATTTTAGTCATGAAAACCCATTGCATTCTACCGTAGGCACATAAATAAAGCTAAACTAAATCAAACTACAAGACTTCAGCAATGCTAAGTCTGGCCTGTCTGGCCTCCATCTCCAGAGACCTTCAGTTTTCTTTCTTCTTGGGGACATCACATTTGATAGAATGAACATAAAAATGCAATTTAATTATCATCTTGAACAGGGTTTACGAAAACAAGTTTTACTGTATTTGTGGGTTTTTATGAGAGGGTGGCTTGCTCTGCTCAAAATGTGGAATAGTGACAGGAAGAAGTTGTCTACTTTGTGTATTTGTAGTTGCAAAATACAACATTTTTCTCTTCAGAGATGGCTGTACCGTGCTGGCAGTTAGTCCAGGACATGGTGGCTAATTTACCAGGGAACTGGAAGGCCGTTGGGGAGTGTTCAGATTAGCAGCCAATGAAAATCAATGCTTTTTAGAAGAGAAACTTTATATAAACAGAAGACAGTAAAAAAGGTAACTATTACTTTAGGCAAGAGATGTGTGCTTCTCCAATCTTCTCTTCCATTTTGTTGTTTTAGGTTAGTAAATTAAAAAAAAAAATAACAAAAAAACCATATAAAACCTACTTTCTTTCTCTAAAGAACAGAGATTAATTATATAATAATTTAATTATATCTATAATTATATTAATTATTGACAGATAAACCCACATGATTTATTATTAAATGTCACGACTCAGATCAGGAAATTTCAAGGAAAAGAGAAAATAGAAGAAACCTGTAAGATGTTGCTCAGAAGAAATGACATCGATAGTATGCATTTTGCATCCTGAATACAAACTTGCCATGTATATTCTACAATGTCAAATGGGCAAAATTATTACGAGGATTGCAACTTTCCCCTAAGATTACTCTCATATTGTTTCCTTATGGATAATCCTTTAGATGTCTTTAATTTATCAGTGTCAGAAATGTGACTTAATTCTTCTGTTTCCACTAGTGTATTATGTCTGAAGTGTCACTGAGTCAGTGCTTTTAGTGATGCCTCATGCAGAAACATTAGAATGAATAATGTAATCAATACCACTCCAGGTGAGCATTCACCCATAGACAAAAGTATTGGGCATTTACTTTGTGTTCAGTCTTCTGTTGTTTATTGACTTGCTTTAATGTTTAGTAGGAAGTCAGTGACTTAGGGGATATATAAAATACGCAGCTGTGATGGTACACTTTTCCTATGCCTGTGGAAAGACTGAAAAAGAAACATGAGTATATGTAAGCTTTTAAGAAGTAATATACCAGAGTGTGGCATGCTGTGAAACAAGTCCCATGAATATTGTTACATTTATGAAGAAAAACTAATTACTATTACATATTAAAACTAAGTTCAGACAATTCAGTTACAATCTGATATTCATAATTGTATGGCTTTTAATAAGCCCAGGATGTCTGAGATCAGAAATATTTGAGAAGTCCTCGGCAAGTTTGAAATAAGCCTAGAATGTTGCAGGGTACTTATTGTAACTGTTTCATGCCTGGATTAAAAAAATGTAGTTATTACAGAATAAGAAGAAAACTAGGGGAAAAACTATAGCAAAAAATTTGATGGTTTTAAATTGTATGTCATTGTGTTCAGTAGAATGCTATACAGTTTAAGAAATTGGATTCCTTGACCTTCCTCTTTAGACAGAAAGCCTGTAATAGGAATGACGGAAAAGCATTCAAGAGGTGCACATTCTTGAGTTTTTCCATTTTGATGTCTTTAAGATAATGTCAAACCATAGTTACAAACCTTTACCTCTCCTAATTCCCAGAAAATTTAGGAAAATAAATATAAAATAATAAGAGAAGGTCAGAAATCTAATTTGACACTTGCAGTGGTAGTGCAAAAGATTTTATTGGGTTTTTTTTAATCTGATCTGTGTCTGTAGACTCTGTTTAAATATTTCAACTTTTATATAACGACCATATAGGAATGGTAATTTTGTAATGGTAGTCATCGGTGTCCCACATGACAGTTGTCACATTTTTCTAGTTATGTCAGAGCACCATAGATAGCAGCATCCTATTTTCCATGAAAAAAAATATTTCTACCATATTAGATGTCTTCCTTCTCTTTCTTCATTGAAATAACCTTATGTACTATTTTCTTTTTGAGTACTGTCTTATGGTTAGAACTTGAACAGTTTAGTCTCTGATTTGGCGGGACTGATGACTTTTATGATCCAGAAAAAGTTTTGGATATTCATTACCCAAGTGATTGTTTCTATTTACTTCAACATCTATTGTCCAGCCATACTTGTGAATCCAGCACATAAAGTTCTCTCCACAGTGACCATTACATTCAGAAACCTTCTTCCTAAAATCCTACAGTTTGTGTTCCCCTCTGTGATTCCAGTATGTCATGAACATCTAGCAAGGTTGATAAATTGTTTTAGCTATTTGTAACTAGTCTTTCCAGTAAAACCTTCTGCTTGGCCTTTTTTAACATTAGGACATCAACAAGCCTATTATAGTTTATTTATAGTTATTCAATTCTATTAAGTCTTTCAAAATCCAAATGAAAACATTTCCCTGTTTGGCAGTAAGATATACGTGTCTCAAAGAGTTATAGTTGGAGACTGAATGCTGGTTTTGCTACCTGGAGTATTGAGATTTTTCTGCTGTCTCCTCAATGCACAGATATAGAGGGATATCTTTTTTACAAAATGATAAAAGAATGAGGTATTTCCATATTTTTTTCCATTAAAAGTTTTTCAGTAGATAGATAATGAACTAATTGTATTCAGTTTTTCAAAGATCACCATATACAAAAGTCCATGGATTCATGGGATAAGTAGAATTATCCTGTAAGAACATTTAATGCTCATAGCAATAGCAGCAATGCTTTCAGCATGAATACAGGTATAGATAAAATGCCAGCCTTCAACTGTCTCATAGACAAGCTATACTTCAGAGATTAAAATGAGAAAGTATGAACTCCATTGAAGTGCCATAAAAAATCATCACAACCACTGCAAATACATTTACGTAAGCATTTTGAATTAGCAAACTTAAAAAAAGTAATTCAGGGATACCCTGCAGAGAGACTTCAAAAAATTACAGGGCTGGGCAATCACCAACCATATGAAGTTTTCACCAAGATTCTGCACCTGGGATAGACCCACCCTGGAGAGCCGAGATGTACTCTGGGGATTAGGTGGAAAGGGTCCTAGCCATTGATGAGTTGAATGTGAGGCCAGCCGTGTCTTGGGGTGCATCAGGCACAGCATCACCAACCAGGCAAGGGAGTAGATTGTCCCAGAGCATCCTCACCTCAAGTGCTGTGAGAAGGTTTGAGTGCCCCAACATAAGAAAGATCTAAAGATAGAGAGTTTTCAAATGAGGGCAATAAAGATGGTTAAGTGCCTTAAAAAGAAACCATATGAGGACCAGTTGTCATCACTTGTTTGTTCAGCGTGGAGGAGATAGGGGAGCCCTCATTGCAGTCTACAGCTTCCTCATGAGGGGATGAGAAGGGCTGGACACTGATCTCTTCTCTCTGGTACACAGTGTGCAGAACCAGGAGTTGGACTCGATGATCCTTTTGGCAACCTTTTCATCCAACTCAGCATATTTTGTGATTCTGTGAAATATAAGCAACAGGACAAATGTAAAGAAAGCTACTCTGTTATATTCAAAATTATTTATTTTTTCACCATGGAAAGTTCATCTTGAAAAAGGTCACTCATGTGGAATTATTACAATACCAAAACAAAAAGACACTCCAAAACACTGTACAAACCTACCAATTTTCTCTCTTGTAAGGTGGAATCCATTTCATTTAGGTTGCAGATTGATAAGTATCAGTCTGAAGTCATAGAATTGATCCTGCATTTCCCCTTGTTGTTCAAATCATAAATGTGGAAGATATAATACCATTTATCCAATAATAGAAACAGCATTTAAATACATATATCCTGTGCAAGAGCTAGGACAAAAGCACACACATTTAAAGATAAGGCAAAAGCCATTATTTTCATAACATAACAAGAACAAGACATACAATACTTGACATCCGAGATCTTCATGTATTTCCTTTTTCCACTTGTCAAGGAGTCAGCAAGAACCAATTAAGGCCAGTATTTCTTCAGGGTAAAAAAATCATTCTCTGCTCAGTTACTCACAAGTGATATAGCTCTCCATTTTCACTTGTCTTTCTGTTCTTCCTATTTTATAATTCAAATTTCCTGATAATTCAGTCTCCTCTTTGCCTGATTATTTTTTTTTTTTTAGCAAGGAAATGTACCAAATTTTAATCTTAATTATTTTTTTTCTCCTAGAAGTCAAGTCAGTGAAAGTCTGAGGTTAAATTTTTGTATAACAGCATTATTTTTCTTTTTTTCTCTTCTTGTCTATACCCAATCCCATTACTTTATTTCCCAGTTATTTTACCAATTCTTCTGTAATTTATTCTAATATTTACACATGTAAATAGGAGCTTAAAATGTTAGAGTGAGGACACAGTTATAACACAAGATAAGATGACCATGCATCTTTTTGTAAAAGATCTGTCCCTTAGAGTGATTGTACGTCTTGTGTTTTAAAGACAAAATTCTTATTTAATTAATTTGTCACAGTATGGGAAAACTTCAATCAATCAAACCTTCACATGACAGCACTAAGGTTGTAACTGATGATTAAATCCAAATCTTTTTTTATAGTATTCAAAGAAAAAGAGGGTTTCTTAATAGGAAATGCAAGGTAAAAGATTTTTTTTTTTTGATTCCTTGGAAAAAGCCCAATAGCGTATCTTTAAGAAAAAATATTTAAGTCAAATATTTTGCCAGTTAAAATGTGACATTAGTCTAAACTTTTGTGGCATTAGTCTAAACTTTTGTATTTCCTACTTACAACCTTAAAACAGTAAAAGAGAATGAGAGGAAAAGAATTTCAGAAAATTGCAATGGAGATGTACTTCTTTCCTGGAAACATTGAGTGAATAGCAAAGGCAGAATGCATCGTTGTTTTTCATTGATTTTGGGTTCATTTGTCATGGCCAAGAATCCTTTTATGAAGGCTATAAACCTCTCAGGCTCTCAGGAAAATACATTTCAGTCTCACTAACTCATAAATAGAGGAGGACTCAGTTCTGACAGAGATTAGCTGCTTGTAGTGTGTTCTTAGCTACTGAAGAGCTGAAGGTGAGCTTCAGAGATGTGTGTGGAACAAAGGACAAGGCGATTCTTTTGAGCTTAAGCACAGGCCAGCATGACTAAAAAGAGACTCCTGCAAAAAAACACTGTACTGATATTGCTTTCAGAACCTTTACTAAGATAATTTTTTGATAGATAAAGAACATGAGATGGAGGTAAAAATCTGGAAATTACTGAACAAATAATGTTATTACACACTCCTCTGGCATTTCTTCAAAATGGAATGTGAACTGCCTTTGCTGAAGGCTATGACAAACACTATGATGTCAAGAACGGCTGTACGAATTTCTTTAGAACCTTTAATACTGGAAGATGTTGTAATTTTTTTAAAATCTCTTCAAAAATTTCTTCAGAAAGAAAGAAAATAACAAGAAAGACATCTGAATTCTATGAGAACTGCAGATAGAATAATCTCATATGTTCATATATTTGTCATATAAATCTGAAATTTAAAATGAAAAAAATCATAATTCTCACAATAGCTACATGTCAGGGTTTGCACCTTGAATTCATGTTAAATTGATCAAGGTGTAGCCATAACAATCATGCCCATAATAATTATATCACCAAAAGCTAGCTACTTTAATTTGTGAAAATTTTATTTTCAGGTCTTTAACAAACAAAAACAGTGTTAGCATTAGCTTTCTCTGGAAGATTTCACAAGCTGCATTTACTGCACTTGTACTGATTCCCTCATGTTACAGAAAAAGTGTCATAGAAATATTCTGTAAAAGTTTGGCACTCTGGTTAAGTGGTCTTCCTCTGATGGAAGATTCCTTGTAGAAATATAAACCTGAAGTGTGCAGTTTATGCTGAATATTTATGTTAAGTGACTTGCCCTAAAACTGGCAACTGTTATTATCTCAGCTCCTTTTTAACAAGTGCTTTGAAGCAAGGACAGTGAATAATCAAAAAACCAAAGAAGAACAAACACAGGGAGAAAAGAACTGTAAGGGTACTGTGAATTTTAATAAACAATAACAGAATCATTTGGCTATGTAAAATGTGTTGCAACTACTCAATACAAGTTACCATCAGGTAACAACTGGCAGTTCGTAATATCATATCAGTTTTTGGAGAAGAGTGAAAACATTCTCAGGGATACATTTCACTTACAAAAATTATGCTGTGATTTGTTAAGAGTAGATACCAGTTCTCTGTAAGGATTCCGAACATGATTTTTTTAAGGATTTTCTTTTTTTTTTAATATAGTTTTTTCCTCTTTTTTATGAGGAAATTAATAAATCTTAAATCACAGAAAGTATTTTTTTCTCTGCTTTATTACTCTCAGTTTGGCATGTCTAAAAGTGCTAGTCTTAACTCTTCAACTTCCCTTAAAATGCTGATCTACTCTGATTTTTATTATATAGAGAAAAAACCCCAAGCTTTCACCTAGTGTATATTTTGAATCATAACAATAGTTTGTGCTCTAGCAGTAAGTTACAATTTTTAGCAATATATATTCAAATTTTTATATATTTTTTTTCTTTCAATAGTGAAGATAAAATATGGGAATATGAAAATGTCTAAATTAAATTAAAATTTAATGAATAGCATTGGTTTAGCTCCAATTATAAGGCTAGGTTCAGCCTGTATAATTTCATGAATAGCCTGAGACAAGAAATTTTTATGACATTCTCAACCACAGATTTATTTTGGCTTTGAAAGAAAGGGTATGTATTACATTGAAGGCTCTCTGCACTTGTTTTCACAGGCAGAAAAAAACAGAATCCAGGCTATGAGAATAATTAGGAAAAAATAGGCAGCTTTATGATAGTGTTATTTTTTACCTCAATCCCACACATTCTTTCACACTGATTTCGTACATTCTTATCATGAAGCAGAAAAGACCATGCTCAAAAATCTCATCAGCCTGACAATGTGAAAGGGATTCTGTACAAACAAACATAGTAAAAACACAAAAGGAAGGAAGAATCATAGGGTGACAGCAGCCTCACGGAATGACAGGTAACACGTTGTCAAAGGAATAATGGTAAATTAGAAGCAATACAGGAACATAATCTTTTTTTAATGGTATCGAAATTTGATTTACTCGTACTTATGTTTTATTTCTATATTGCTCTATCTACCCTTATACTCTTGAATAAGGAGTCATTCTGATAGACCTTTATGAATTGAACCATGTGTTACTCCATTTTCCTGTATGATCAGAGAATCATAGAAAGGTTTGACCTGGAAAGCACATTTAAAGGTAGTATAGTCTAAGCTCCCTGCAATGAATAAGGACATCTCCGACTAGATTAGATTGCTCAGAGCACTGTTCAAATCACACCTTAAAAGTTTTTAGACATGAAGCATCTACTGCCTCTTTGGGCAACTGTTCAGGGTTTTACAACCACTTGTTGTTTCATGATTACTTCCTGGTGTAGAAATATGGAAATGTTTTCAGACTGGTTTTTAGAAAAATCTTAACTTCTCAACTTGAATTCAACGTGTCAAAGCTCACAAATAATAAAAGCACAAGATGAAGGGAAACATGCAGTATCACTTGTTATATCAGATAAAGAGGTTCCTTTATTTTTATTCTCAATAATTAGGCAATATTGGGACACAGTCATCTCATCCTGTTAGTTTGACTGTTCAAATAAAGCAAATTAATCCCACTGTCCAAATGCTGACTTTGGGGAACTGGTTTTGGAGAACATCTAGACAACTTAGCTACAAGCCCATACTGCAGAAGTGTTAAATTATACAGAATGGATTCACACTCTGTTGCAGTATTTTATAGTGTTTTCAAAAAAGAAGGCAAACTTCGGAGTAATATACCATCAGCACCTTATCTTGCAACACTGTCTTTCCACAAAATGGATATTATTTATAAAATAACAAGTTTCAAAATAAATTTAATACTGTTTTATAATGAATGCTTGCAAGTGACTCAAGCATAGATCTTGCATATAGTTTGTAGTATGTCAATAAATGCTTCATATATTCTTTTCTCACTAATTCTCATCTACTTTTTTTGTAAATTTTAAGGAAATAATTTTTAGATAAAATTGCAGTTTTCCTGCCAATTCAGAAGGCTGGCAATCAAGATAATTAGCTGATTAATTATTGTTTTCTTTGTGAAAGAAGTCACCTTTGAGATTAATTTGATCAAACATGAAAAGCTGTATATTTGACATACACTTTTGTTTCCTGCTGGTGGAGTGCCAAGGAAGCTATTTTGGTCTTGTTTCACCAGCCTACTTTAATCACTATAAAAATCACTCAAAGGGTCAACAAATGCCTAGTTGACATAGGACAAATGCCTTGAAACTAATATAGAGAATTCCAGCTGAAACACTACAAATAATATGGTCTTATCTTCCTTGTGTTGCTGTAATATTTATGATTATCAGGCTTTCAAGTAAATCAGAAAAAGCTTGGTTTTGTTGGTTTTTTGTTTTTTTTTTTAATATCAAGGTATTATATATAAAGAGCTTTTTGCTCTTATTGGAAACTAAACCTCTTGAAATACTTACCATAAAGCATTTCCTCACAGTCATAGGTGGTAGATCTTAATTAACCTTTCCAGTGGCTTTGCATTGTAGTTAATTAAACCTATACAAACCACACTAGCTTAATTCTGAATTGCAAACTTACAGTGATCAAAATGGTGAGTCTAATCCCCTTTTGGAGCTTTCCAGTGGCCTTGCAATTTAGCATTATAAAGCTTTTATTAAGAATACACACTTTTAAAGAAACAATACCTTCATATTAGATTTTTCTTGGTGAATTCAGGCAGCCATTATTTCTAGAGCAACCTGATGGCAGTTACTGCTCCCATACTGTGACAGGTACCTTGAAAAATGTAGGTATAATACATATATGCACATTCATACACCTAAACACAGATATAAGAATAGTCCTCAGACAGTTTCCTAGATGGGAATAAAAATTCTACTGACCTCTTATACCATCACAATTAGAGGCAAAATGGAACACTTAAATCTTTGTAGCAAATAAATTAATAATAAATATACTGAATAGCAAAGCATGCCAAACCTGTATTTGAGACTATGTGAACAGGAGCATATATAAGAACCAGTGAAATTTCAAGACCAAGGCATCAGATCCAGCTGAAGTTCAGGAACTATAGTATGTTGATTTGCAGCCAACTCCTCAGTGCCCACATTTTCTTTCCCAACATGGTGTAAACATTGTAGCCTCAGGGAATCTGGGAGTCACTCACTTAGTATACTTATGTACATAAATGTTCATGTTCCTCTATTTGTGCTCCCCTTGATCCATTCATTGAACACTGCAAAAATCTATTTTGTTGTAAGTAAAAGCAGTATTTTTAGGAGGAGATTTATGTATGGAAGCACAATGTTCACACCTGAATAGCTCTTCTTCATCTTCATTGAAAAATGTCAGCAAGCTATATGAAAAGACTGGAACAGAAGAGTTGTGAAATACCTGCATTCTTACTTATTTTATTCAAATTAAACATTTGAAATGCACGCAACAATTAGCCCACAATTCAACAAAGAAGATGTAACCTCCCTATATTTTTAATCTTCTCATGACTATCTTCCTGCTCCAAACCTTAAAGCAAAATATCTTATAAGCAATATAATGTTTTTCATTATATAAATCCTCAGTAGTTTCTGTTTTTTCAAATGATGCTAATCTGTCTTTTTTGCCCCAATGAAAAAACGTAGACTTCAGTTATAATTTAAGTCTATCAGTATAAATTCTGTATTTCAATTAATAAAGAGAATGCATAAAATTACCAGAGTTACATTTACTGAATATGGATTACAATAATGTAGAATTATACACAGGTACAGTTAGGTCATGACTGTGTTATTTCCATGTCAAATTCCTCACTTAATCTCCAGGTCAAGGTGCTTTCAGTAAAAGTTTTAACAGGATCAAACTAAACTGGTAAATACATATTTTAAAAATGTATATTTAATTTTAATCACTTTTGAAGTTCCTGGTAGTAGGTAATCTTATTTCACTTGTCATCAATCAAATACACACCCTCCCACACCAAAAAAAAAACAAAAAAACAACAGAAATACCCACAACAAAACAGAAAAAACAAACAAACAAACAAACAAAAAACCAAAAACCAAGCAAACATGAAAACCTAACATAACACCAAAATTTCCCCAACCTAACCATTTTCTCTCCAATGCCTACTGAGTCTTTGAACAGCAGCCACATAAGGACTTACATGTTTTGAATTTGTGCATGTTTTACATCTATATTGATACTCTGCCCTTGTGTCAGGACCAGTGACAAATTGTCTCCTCAACAATATTTTGTAGATTGCTCATAGCAGTAATTTTATTAAGCAATAAAGCATCCTACACTGGTGCAAGCTAAATAAAAGCCTGAGTGGCTTTCATGAATATGTATCATCCATAATAAGATGAGAGTAGTTACTAGTAGTCTAGTCTAGTCTAGAGTGGAATGGATTATTTACAATCCACAACATGAGAGCAAGCTCTTCTAAATGTATTTTCAGCCTTACTGATAAGAATGACTCCATTTCATGAAATCTCATAGGATAGTCCAGGTCTGTTCCTTGCACAGCGTAATAGATTTACACAAAGTTTACCTCAAAATCTGCAAACTGTAGTGTTCACATATTCCATGCTGGGGCACACCTTAATAAGTGAGAAAACATTTTCTTAATCAGCATTAGAAAATATTAGGTTTCGATATTTTTTACTTGGACTTTCGTAGAAGAATTTTCTATAGAAGATCCACAAGATGGAAACATTTTCTTTATCTCCTGTAACATCTGCATGGGATTTTATGGTAGGAAGAAACCTAAAGTGCTTCACTGGATTCTGGTCTAGTAGAATGAGATTCTACATCCATAAATATCTGTCATATAGACCAAAGTTTTCATGCACCTCTCTCATTTCTCTACTTCTGGGATGTAAAATAATTGTGTAGTCTCCCAGGTACGTTTACATTTACCTTCTGGACATTCTGCAGTGGTCTGACGGGATTGGATCCTCAGCCAGCCCATGTTGGTCACCAGGAAATGCACTGAATTTGCAATCCTGGAAGGCAGGAAAAAGAACAAGGGAGGGAGGAGAGAGCCTTCAACTTGCTAAAAGTGCTTAGTTTTATTAAAGATTCATTTTAAGGTCAAATCTTGGAATTGTTGTGTGAAGAACTCTCAGTAACTATGGTATCAAAATTTATTGCTCTGCTGACAAATATAGAAATGGCTATGAATGAGCTATATTGAGAAAGAAATGTAGGCAAGTCAAATGAGAAGAAAAGTCTTCCATCTGAAAACGTCCTCAAATTTAGTGATCACAGGACCTAATCTGATCTGTTCAGAAGGAAATTACTTATTTTCACCCAATTTCTCAATGAGAAAGACAGCATTATCCAATCTTTCTTGCTTGCTCTGAGCAGAAGGAGTGTGCATCTGTCTTGTTTCACCTCCAGCTCATAAAAAGGATGGGATGGACAGCTTCTATATTTGTTATGCATTAATTTACTTCAATAGAACAAGAGTTCAGGTGACCTCATTTCTCCTTTGATTATCTTATCAATTTGGCATTTTTTCTTATGACATTTTTAATCCATGTGGTTTGTTCATTTGTGGCTATAAATAAGATTATCTTAAAATAATGCTTCTTGACTTTCAGCATGGCCATTAAGTACTCATTGCACACACTGAGAAACGCAATAAAAATTTACATTCTTATGTTTAGGGCATTGAGCTGCTAATAAATTAATTGATAAAAGAACAGGAATATAATTTCTTTACATACATATGTTTTCATTATCAGATTTCCCTCATAGGTCAGTGAGTGAACTATATTTTGTTCATTTTCTGCTTATAATATTCTGTTTATATTTTTTTAAATTAGGGTCCAATGAATTTTTACATGAATTTCTAGAGTTATCTAAATAATTTTATTAAAATATTGATTTGGCTATTTGAATTCTCAAACACATCAGTACTTTTAGATATACGAGCTATTTTAAAATCTTAGTGAAAAGAAGCAGTCATACAGCTCCCACTTTCAAATCCATGTTTAGCAAGTTAAAGAACGGGGCTTTTTGGGGGGAGCCTTTTTAGTTTCTGTTTTGGTCAAATGAGAGTCTTCTAATGCAAAAATCCTGATGCTAATAGGGAACTTTCCAAACATTTCATTTTAGTTCTCCCCCTTAAAACATTTATAAATAGAAAATATTACACATTGAAAAAAGTATTCTATCGTTATCAATGAGATCTTGGTGGAGGAACAAAAATTTGTTTAATAGTGTATAGAGACTAAAAAAAGCCCAAGAAGCCCCAGAGAAAAGTCAGGAATTGCATCTTGAAAATGTATTAAAAAGAAGTTTTTTTACATGTGAAAAGGATATAATGTTGCGCTAAGGTCTATCATAGGAATTCTGTTTTCCACCTCTCAATATTAAAGATCATTAAATACAAGAAAAAACCAGGCATAAGATATTGACATTTTTTAAGTGTGATGATTTTTAATTCTTTACTGTGTGATTGCACTGGATGGCTTTGATACAGCAAACGATAAAGTAGTAGCAGTCAAAAGTTTAAATTGTACAAGTCTGCACCACCTCAAATGTCTTTTGGAAGATCCATTAGATATAGTCCTTCCTTGAGGCTTAAACATTTGTTAGGTTTTGGTCTGTGCTGGCCAGAATGTTTTATCTACCAGTTAGAAAAGCCACTGATGAGATCACACGAGTTATGAAGCATCATGAACCATTGTGTGGAGCCCTTGAACATTAGTGACACTAAAAGAGCATAAATAAATAAATAAAATCAGACAGAAAATAAAATAAATCCGGCAAGAGGAAATAGCATCGTTCCAACAATCAACCATCACAACAAAGCAAGACAAGTCTTGGAAAAAAATCAAAACTGACGTAGGAAAATGAGAAACACAAATACATTAAATGAAACATTCATAAGTTTGTTTGAACACACTAGGGAGTCTTGTGAGGTTTATAATTCACTTCAGTGAGGGTAGAATTAAAATTAGAGACAGGCTTTTAGATGTACTAAGACATTTCATTTGCTAACTGCCAGAATTTAAGCACCACACTAATATTAAATGTAACTGCTTTCCTTTCCTGTCTGAGTTGCCTTTAACAACTTAGAGGCAACATCTTTCCTGCTTTAGACATCTGAGATCAGTAGAAAATTATCAGGGTAGTTATCAGAAATGTTGCCTAGGTTTCTTTTACAGTCTTCTCATCAAAAAAACCAAGCCAAACAAATAAAAAAAACCAACAAAACAAAACCAAAAAAGCCAAGACAAAGAAACAAAACAAAACAAAACAAAATAAAACAAAAAAAAAAACAAAACCTAAAAACCCCAACTGTCAAGCATTTGAAGAGTAGTCAAGAAGCAGTAATAGGACATCCCAGAGACACAATTAAGGCTGAGCTTTCACATCTCAGAAATATGTGGTATAACTAAAGGAGACACACTGGGCATCTCCACCCTTCCACCCTTAAGATTTCTCGTCAAGAGATGTGCAGGCACTGCAGTGTAACTGAGTCCTTTCAAAATTATTACATTTGAGAGTGACCCTGAAAGACTGGGGAAGAGACGTGTTGATTTGGTGCTGATTTTTTTTGCCTACGTCTACTTGAAACAGTGATTAAATATTTAACAGGAAATAAATTAGGTTTGTTTTGTCCAAAGTGACTTTTTTTTGCCCAAGATAGTAATTAGTAGCAATCTCCTTGTCTTTACATCCACCTTTGCTTTGCCATTTCTATTCTTACTATTTTCTACCCCAATCCTTCTGAAGGATGACAGTGAGCGACTGGCTGAGTAGAAGCTCAGATTTTCATCAAGACTAACCCATCATAAACAAGTAAATACAAAACACCATTGTTATTTTTTATGGATATATTCATTGAAAAGTGGGGAAAAATATATTTAATTCAAATGTAATTTATTTTTATCTTCTTCCTTATTAACAGATTATCTCCGAGTTTATCCAGTTAATCAACAGATGGTGGCAGAGTGATGACAGTTTTAATTTTGTTACTTTTCCTCACTTTTATGGTATTTTCTTCAATTTAACACCTCTTATTTTTAATGAGTTTAGTTGAAATTAAATATTTACAAAACAAATTAGTCAATTTTAGACATGGAAAAACAATTAGTTTCTCTTTGGAGCTAATGTTGTTTTGCAATGACAGCGAATAAGTTACTCTTAACTCATCCAAAAAAGTCGAGTAAATTTCACATTTTTATCCACTATATACCTGACACTTAGTCTAGTCAATAATTTTTTCTAAAAGATTTCAGAATTCATCAGAACTGACTTGTTAAACGTTTGAAATTTAATAGATAATATTAATGTCTTGTGTTGATCGATAACCTATACACAAAATTAATTTAGTTTTTCTGTCGAGCAACATTGTCCTTTATTATTGTGAGCAGTAAGAGCAAAAAAACACAGTCACTTGTTCAAAGCATGAAATGTTCTAAATGATTTAATTTCAGCCTTTTTGTTTCACATTGGAGCAGAAATATGAAAAGCTAGTGACTACAGTAAACAGTTTTGGCTTGAATTAATAGATGAGTCTCTCAATAGGTACAAAATGTAAATTTGAGTAGAATTACTATAACATGCTAGAGTTTTCTAATCTAGATACTGTCTCCAGGGGAGGAAATATTCTAAATGTCTTTGCATATATCATAGTCTAATGAATATTCAGTATACCTCCATGGTCTAAAGAGTGAAAATATTCTCAGTTATGTTGTAAAGAGAAAATCAGTAATCCAGACAGACTTTCTTCCTAAAATTTGATTTTATGTTATTTTTTCACATAAGTACCACAGCGAAATTTTAAAATAATCTCTTATATTAAAGGTATTTATATATAAATATGCGCATCTAGATATGCATTACAGTTTTTAAAAATCTGTCTATGAAGGTGAAATGTAACATACAGGATTTCCGAGAGGGGGCAAAAATTCAAACCGTGAAAAGCATAAAGTTTTATATGCATACAGATTCCAATATATGGCATCTTTGGACAAAGATATGGAGGGGAAGCCAGATAAACTATGCACTACCCTACTACAGAGCTTTGCTTAGGATCATATTAAGATAAACCTAAGGTGGCTTTACAGTTCTTGGAGTCAGGTTTGTTCCCATCTGTCGAGTTCCACAGGTAGAGAATCTTGATAGTCTCTGAATGTTCATGTCAGCATATCTAACATGATATATCCAGGGTAGTGTAAATAACTTCATAAGAGGAAAACTGTTCACTTCTCCATTTAAAACCATTACATTTCCTAAAACACAGTTTCTTTCTAAAATAATCAATGGTCAAATGGGGCAGTATGGAATCCTCTGACCTGTTTTTCCTATTTTTCCTACATACAGTTTGAACATGTCAAAGGTAGTTGTCATGTCCACAAGATCTACCATAACTCATATGTACAGACCAGAAAAGAAGATGCCAAAATTTCCTGAAAAAGCTTTTGCTTTCTTGGGTATGTTGAGGCAAACAGAAGCCTTTTAGTTGACATTTCCTTTTATGCTGTACATTTTTTGTTTGTGTATTATGTTTCTAACCTGAAAGAGAAAAAAATGATACAGTATGGCTATGATGACCAGCCATAATGCAAACCCAAATATATGTTTGGAAAAATCAGAGTTTACAGTTCTCATCAATTAAAAATGGGCTTCTACTGCATAGTTAATTTAATCCTTAGAACTTAATTTGTTTAGCTATAATTTGGATGACTTTTGGTAATACTTCCATTAAGTTCATTTTCAAAAGCTATATAACAAGGGAAATGTATAAAACTGGAGTGAGTACCACACTCCTAAACTACTCAGCTTCTCAAATTCTGCCACATAATTTCTTCTCTTTCATATTATCTATTCTTTACGCATTTATTTTATTCTGTGAACTTTGCTTCACCTTTTCCTTGATCACTGTAGCAATGAAAATTCTTTTCCTCTGACACTAGAAAAGGACTAGTATTTGGATATAGATGAGAAGAAAGTTCTAATGAACATTTGCTGGAAGGTCCTGTCCTTCTCTTTGCAGAAAGTGGCTTAATTTCTTCCACTGTGCTGGATTCCTTCCTACCAGTTGAAAGTAAGCTGTGTCTACATTCCTACATTGTGGGAATGGAGCTGGTGTTTCCTTTGTCCATAGTGCCATGCTTTGCTTCCCATCCATGCTGCTGCTGAAGTACATCCACAAAAGTGCTGGTAATTTTATTCAGGGTTTATTAATTTGTCATCAACCACCACTGCCAGTTTGTTTTTTCAGAGGCCATACCACACTACTTTAAAGGAGATTGGTTTGTGCTCCGTGTGTTTACCCTTTGAGACCACACCTCAGAGCTCCTTCTACCCCTACAGCTTTCACCTCCCAGCATTTCAGAGACCTTCCTTCTTCTTCCAAACTGTCTTTGCAGTTTGTGCTCAGTGAGAGACTGGGAAGATTGATGTCTTGAGACATTTTGGAGTGTGTGTGTGGTGCAAGGGCTGGGTAAGGCCATGCTCTGTTGAGGAAGTGCCCTGCTCCACACCCCCTATCCCTAGAGCCTGTATCCCAGCCTGGGAGTGGCTGCCAATTCCTATCCCACCAGAGGCAATGCTCCACACCTACCCTGGGAGACCCTAACCCAGCCCTGATAGCCAAATGACCAGACATCCCACCTGGAGGAAGGGCCCAGGAAGGCTGAGGGGTATTTAAAGCTAAGCATGAGATAAGCATATGCTTTAACCCTCTCCCCTCTGGGGATTTCTGTCAGCTGAATGCTGCTGGAACCCAGGATTTGGTAGCTATATGTGTCCTTTGCTATATCTTTTCTTTCTTCTTTGTATTGGACTTTCTGAGTAACTTAATCAAATGGGATTGAAGTTTGCTAAGTTAATGCTTTGAGAAGTGTTTTATGCTGAGTGAATTTGTCAAAGCTCTGATTTTCTAAAGTTGCCAATCCAGCCTTTTTTTGTTGTTTTGACCTCTTGAGACTATCTTGTTGGTATTAATCCTGTTCTACTTACTCAGAGTATGTATGTAGAGCATGTGCCCTGTTAGAAGTCTCATCAAGTGAATTTTTTTGGGGCCTTGTATGCTCCTTCCCAGATTGTGTAAATCCAGCAGGGTACAGGAGCAGAGGCTGAGGTATCATTGCAGCCACTCAGGATCCATGGAAGGACCTAGACTCTCCCAGCCACATGCCTTGGACAGACTCAGACACAGACCGATTTGCCTTTTTCTCTCCTTGCTCTTCTTCAGTAACTGTAATTAAGCTGCTTGTACCTGGGGAGGCAATAAAAATCCCCTCATCACTACTGGAGGAGGAAGGGGACTGTGCATCCCCACCCAAGACCTCTGGCTCTCAGTGGGAACACTTAAATTATTTGGATTTTTTCCAGATTACCTTTCTCTTCCTCCAGTTTCTGTACTTTTTTCCATGAAAAAACAGCATGAAAAGGAAAAAGTCCACAACAATGTCTCTTATTAGGGAACCAGGGAGTTTTATTTCTTATCCTATTCTTACTTTATTGTCTAAATATTTTGCCAAGTCTCATGCCCATACACTCACATTTTAGGATTTGGAGTTTAACAAAAAACCTGAGTAATGCCTGCCACAAGGGCATTATGCAACCTTGCTGCATCAAGTCCTTGTTGAGGGTAATATCCTGCTGCAATTTCAAATCCCTCTCCCTAATACCAACAGAACTCATAGTAGAGTTAAGTTTGGTCTGAGAAATTGGTATCCCATTGCTGATGGTAAAATTCACTACTGATTTAAAAGAAATCTTTTGACTAAGAAAGAAATGAGGCTGGGAGTAAGGTTGAGTGGGTCAGCATTGGTAGCCCCATCCATACAGTGCTGGTTGCTAGGCTGTGAGATTTTCTGTGCATTTCTCTGAGGTACTAGGATTGCTTACTCTGCAATGCTGTTCATCACTGTACAGGTCCATGTTCTTACTATTATAATTATTATTATTATTATTATTATTATTTATTATTATTATGTAGAAGTAGAAATGGGTTTTCTACACTTGATTTTTGTAGCTTAGTGGGTAACTCTTTCACCTGAGATTTAAATCTCAGTCTTTAGTTCAAAAGAATTTGGGTTACACACTAAATGCACCATCTGTAATTAGAGAGCTACAACACATTACTTTCCCCTGAGTATAGTTTGGATTCTTATTTGCTGAATTTGAAAGTGCTTCCCTTATAACCCTCTGGCTGACTGCAGCTTTTGAAACAAATTAAGGAAAAAAAGAAGAGCTCTTTTCTTTATGCCAAACTTTTGCTACAACTGTGCAAGGTATCATGTTTAATGATGCTAACTGCACTACATTTTAAAAACCATAGTAAAAATTGTGTTGTTCCAGCTTGCACATTCCTACTGTTGAAACATTACTCAATTTTTCAAATGCCAGATCTTGCCCTATGTATCAGTTAATAAAAATTATTATTATATATAAAGATAGAACTAAAAATGGGCAATAAACTGAGGCAATCAATGCCAGAATTAAAAGAACAGAAACTAGGTGGAAACCAAATGGAAACAAAATGAAAACAAAGTGATAAGTATAAAATAAAAAAAAACCCTCTGAATATAACTGGATTTGATGAACATTCCAATTGTTACTATAAATATAATTCCATAATAAATATTTAAATAATATTTTCTGTATTATATTGATTTATATGCAAAATATGCTAACATAAATATTTAGGACTGTCTTTCCTTTAAAATAGATTTATAATTTTCAACTACTGAGGAAGAAATTATTTATTCAGCTGTTCAGCTGCAGTCAGCTTAAGAGAGAAATCAAGGATATCTGTTAAAATAAACTGAGTACAGTTGTAATATATTTCTAAAAGTACTATAATACAACACAGAAAATGTCATCTAAAATTTTTTCTATCAAGTAATGAGATCTTGTAAAATAAATTTCATGTAATAAATATTTTCTAAATATTATCAATCAAGTATATCCTAGTAACACAGAGGTTTAAAAATCCCTTACACCTAGTAGTCTCAAAGGTAATTTTTTTGTTCACTACCAGAAGCATCTGATTTACCTACTTTTCCATAGATTATTTTTGGAATGATGTTTAACCTACTTAATAAAAGCTGTAAAATTACATGGGTAACACATTACTTCAAACTGATTAGGTTAGGAGTGAAATGCAGTATACCAGGATCACATGACTAGCAGCTAAAGTTCCTAGAGAATTAATTTCATTTTGTTTAAATCTGTTTCCTTATTTCAAAGATGTTAATAAGGATTTTAGTCATATTTGAAAAGCAAACAAAATGTTATCAAAAATAAAAATATGCACAATATAATATATGTGAAAAGTAATGGGTTTTGTAATACTTGAAAGCCAAACTGTTAACAATAAATAAAAATATACATAATTTAGTGTATATGGAAGTGTAATATTGCTATCATCATCCAGAGCAAGAGTAACAAATCAGACAACTTCCTTCCTTAGTCAGAAATGAAGCTACATGTTTCACTGATGAGAAATTTGTTGAATGTATTAGAAAATTGAATGTGATATGTGGTATTCCTTATTCTTTGATTGTGCTTCATTGCACATTTGTAATGAAGTTTAATTATTGCAATAATTGAATTGCTGGTAAACTCTTAGGTGAAAGCAGGCCAGCTAGAAGCAACTGGAAATTTCCAATTCAGCAATTGCATAGTTAAATCAAGATTAAAAAAGAAACAAAGAGGGACTGCTAGAATAATTGGCAAGTTGAAGCTTACAGAATTACTTACAGAATAAATTTATTTCCTGAAATAAATTAGCATATCCTTACACATATAATATTTTGTGTATACAGACATTTTATTTTGAATTTTTTTGTGTAAGATCAATATCTGTCTGACTTTTGCCCTGGGTATTGTTTTACCCTGGATACTGTTTGGAAACCTGTAAAAAGTGCCTACACTGCATTGAACCAATTACAGAACTGCCCCAGCTGGTGAGGAGAATTTTGCTGTTTCACAGATGAGACTTAATGTAGAATGCTAATGGCTACAGAAACTAACTCGATTTATAATCCCCAATTAAATCTCCCTCTGTAATAGTTAGTTAAGAGCAATGCAACTCCAAATTATTCTCATTCTAACTTACATAAATCATGTACAGAATAAAGAAAACAATAAGTATTTAAAAAAATGTACTTGGAATATACTTTTGGATTCTCAAGTGTGAATTTAAAGTAAGTGAAAGATGTGACCATTTTTAGAGAAGGGAAACTTCTAAAGGACTGGTGGAATGGCCACCTTTCCTTTTTATCTAAGCATGTCCTGCCCTAACCCAGGACAGCATAATTCGGGTTGCACCATCCTTGCAATGCATTAAAAAAACTAATAAACTGTAGATTGGGAACTACAACAAAAGAAAAACTGGCATGCTTTTAAATCTCAACGATTACAGTAACACTGATGTAATAGTTGTCTGTATTTTGTTGCACCTATACATAGTACAGTTTTAAGGAACGAAAGAACTTATTTAAGCTGAATTTTATGTTGTCCTGAAAATATTTAGTGAATTTACAGGTGTATAGGAATATACTTATCAATAATTCTGCATGATATTCAGTTTTTAGATATGAAATTCTGAAGCACACATACATTGTTGGGCCCATCCATTCTATTATAATTTTGTAGGTTTTTACAAAAGAAACAAGCAAAAAAGAGTTTACAAATATTATGTTTAAATAAAGTTTTCAGTAAAAAGTCCAAAAATTTCCCAGTAAACTTGCACAATTTTGGGAGCTCCCGATATCCTGAATAACATCAGCTTTTGGTCTGGACTGCATTACTATTTTGGGTATTTGTAGTGAATACTGAATATTGTTATTGAAGGTTAGAGCAAAGCCATTCTCTTAAATTCAGACTATTGTGTCCCTTTATACATACACAAAAGGAAAGTATTCAGTGATGAATTGCACATTTGACTTAAATACCTGCCATTTTAATATCATCTCTTCCTTATCACTTCAGCTCATAGTATTGCTCCGTTATCTGGAAAACAGGCTAATCTAATGATTTGTGTTAAATCCTTGTCCTAAAAGAATGAAACTGTTGATTAAAAAATGAAATGGTAGACAAGTTTCAGGATGAATTGAGAACTTTTCCCCTATGGCTATTATGTATTTTTCTTATTTTTCTTCGAATTGCAGAAAACTTCTTTGTAATGAAATATTTCTTTGCCACTTAATTATCAGTGCAGATTTATTTGGTCTTTTTTTAATTTTATTTTTTTAAATTATTTTAGTTTTTAATGACTTCTCATAAAATACAGTTTTAGTCCAATTAATAAACTGTAGATTCATTTGAAAAACTGCTATAACTAGTTAGAACAATATACTTAGTCAAAAATTAAGTAGTTAGATGAGACTGGGTTAAATACAACAAACATTTAACAAAGATAGATTGTGTCCAGTTTAACTACTACTTTCTTAGACAGGATAATTGTTTTTTTTTCTCAGTAGTAAAATATACTTCATCTAATCTTCCTAGACATCAATAAAGACCTTGGTACACCGTCACATTACAAGGCAAGCTGGAGAAAGTAGAAATTTGTAAAACAGAAAAAGAAATTGCTAAAAGGTAAAGATAAAGTTGATAAGGATGAAAGGGGACTACAAGATTATTTATTCAGGAAGATGTTCCTCGACCTCCTTATTTAATATTTTCACCAATGATTTTTAGTAAAATAAGGGTTTAAAAGTTAATAAAATTGCTGGCAAACAATGAATAAGGAGGCAGTAATACTTTGGATGATTGGAAGGATTATTAGAGGATGTTGAGAACCCAATTTATTAAGTGGGATTGCATTTCTTATCCAGAAATGTAGGTCACACAATTTGCCATCAAAAGAAGTATTTCTGATACAATATGGAACCTCTTCATTTAGGAAAGAGAAGAAGAATCAAAGAATGTAGTTGTGTGTGTAAATCATCCAGAGGATGTCTATAGATAACAGTACGACAGGGCTGGACAAACAGCAAAGACATCCTCAGTATGTATTAGGTAAGAAATCTACACTGAACAGAGGTTTAGCCATTTATCTAGCCAACCCTACTGGTCTGTTCACAAAAAAACAAAAAATTTCTCTATTCTTAGAAGTCAATGAGCATTTCCATGTCAGGAAAATCTGTAAAAATTAAGTTCCCTCCACAAAACATTGAGATATACCAAGATCCATATATGTACCTAATGTGCAATAGCTTTTATTATTTGCATCAGCTAGCATATAAAATGTTAATTAATGGAAATCTTTGATTAAGAAGCATTTATGGGAAATTATTATGTTCTGAGGCGTTGTGGAAGTTACAGTATCTATATAATACCTAAGACCTTATTAAGATTTACAATCATTTGGTACTAAGAGCACTTTTTTTATCAGTTTGATGACTGAATATAACACAATTGCTTTTCAATGTACTGGCGCACTTTACATAATTTATTTGCAACAATCACATTTTTTTCAGATGACCTTTAAAGAAACCCTCTTTCCCTTTAGAGACTTTTTCTGCCTCCTATGGTTGAAAAGTCCCTCATTTAGCATAACTACAGTTCTTGGGCAAATTCAATTTTTTCTTTGATTAAATGAATAGTAATTATATAGAAATACAGAAAATACCTCATTATCATTGTTAATTGAATCATAGGAAGTGAAGTGTTCAGAACCACCACCTACTTCTATTCTTCTAGTTTTGAACTCTGATTCCTTTTTCTTTAAGCTCTTCCTATTCTTAACTTCTTATTATAGCAAGCATTTTGATATTCTTAATTATAGACAGTAACAAAATCTTATAATTTTGTAGACATTTGTCAGATGACATAAAAAATTAATATTCTAAATATAGTAAAAAGCTGTATATCTTAGCACATTTATATGTATAAATATATTTCTCTGCCTCTAAATAACATCTTCCCTTGTGATATTGGAAGATTCTTCTTTACTCAAAGCATCGCAATATGTGTTTTCTCCTATCTTCTTTATGGTGTGACAATCTTCAGAAATCAGTTAATATATCATGTTTGACCCATTAAAATTTACCATATAAAATAATTGCTTCTGTAGCAAAATTCCAATCTTCCTTCTTCAGGCATCCCTTTAAATTTTCCTCTTAGTCTGTATCTTCCCAGAATTTTTTTACCCTGTAATGCCACTAGCATTATCTGGAGCCAAAAAACCAGTGATTCTCAATCTGTGTTGAAATGTGTAATTTTGATATTATTTACTTTTTACTATTTGTATTCATAGATGAGTAAGTAAGATTCAATTATAAGTAATATATATTTATAAAAGACAGATAATAATAAAATCTGTCCTCTATTATTTTTACATGAAATTATAGGAGATGTCATTTCAGACTGCTTATTTGTTCATTTTGTCACAGCCTGGACCTGAAATGGAGTTTAATATGGAGCCTGAAGCTTATTTGTTTTTGAGTTCTATGTATTGCCAGTAGTGTTTCAGAGATGAAACTCCCTATAAAACCCAGTTTGGCTGAATTATTTCATTTTTAGTGATTTCTTAGGGGTTTTTTTTAATTATTGTTTCAATAGAAAACGGAACTGTGTTTTTTACAAGTTGGAAAACAAATGTTTGTGTGGTGTTGGACCTGGTGCACACTCCCTGCCTCCTTGGAGCTGCCTGCACTCCATTCCAGTGGAGGGATGCAGCTCAGTGGTGCGGTCTTGGCTCAGACTACTTTGTGAGAAAGAAAAGGAGGAAAACTCATTGGGGAGGTCCTGCTTCATTTTGCTTCATCTGTGTCTTTGTCCCTCATCCCAGAGCTATGTCACAGCCCTGCCCTTGCCCAGCCACATCTCTGCTGATCCCAGCCCTGGTCCCCACTTTCTAACTTGACTTCTGAGGTGAGCACCTGTAAAGTTGTTCTAATCAGAAGGGAAAAGTTACTGAGGATAAGAAAAATACTGCTGAAAAATACTGACATCTTTCTCAAGGTGGTGGACTGCCTTGGGACTCCCCTGTCCTGCCAGAAGGGCTGGCAATCCCTACCCCTTTCTTTACAGAATAGCCAGGTCATGCTGCTCCTGAACCACTTAGTTTGGTTATATCTGGTTAGGAATTATTCTCATGCTAAATGAATATTGTAGTGGGAAGCTTGAAATAATGTCATTTAAGAATTTATCATTGCCCTCCAGGCATATGGATACAAACAAATTGAGTACCCCAACACATTCCTGCAAGATTATTGTTATTGTTCTTTTGCATGTGGGTTGATTATAACTACTATTAAATAATCACATTCACAATGTGTAACTTAAAAGTAGATAATGAACATGCCATAAAATAGTTCTTTCATTAAATTGTTTTTGAAAATCAACAACTATTAAGTGAATAGCATTGAATCAGCTGCAGCTAACAGTGGTTGATTTATAGGAAGAGACTGGATGCTTCTTTCAATTTATCAGCTCAACCTATTGGGTCTTTTCTTATGTTTTGTTTCATTACTTTTTAAATTTTGGTTTCATTGATCATTTCTTATTAGATGAATGATTTTTATTATACTGGAATTAAAAGGGTAGATAATAACTCGTCCACTATGAGTTAAGTGCAAACAATCTGATCTATGCTTTTGTCATACTTCAACTTAATTGCTAGGCTAAAGGTTTCTGCTAGCTATCAGGTTTAATATGAATGTCCTGCCTGCTCTCATTTTTCAGCACACTACCTGTATTTTTCAGCTCTGCAAAGTGAAAAGGTTGGTTTTTAAAATTAGATTAAGCTAAAAAAAGGAAAAAAACAACAAAACTTCCTATTGTCTGTTGGTGACTTTCTTCCTGATCCTCCAAAACAAATAATTTCCTTGTAAAGCCTCATGTAACCAACTGGGTTTGGATGGTTACAGAATGCACTGCAGGAGTTAAACACTGGAAGAACAATGTACCAAATGGGCTAAAGAGAAAGTTTTCACTTTCTTTTCATACACAGTTCTCTTCTCATAAGTGATAGCTACAGATGGAGCTAAAACTTTTTTTTTTCTTTGTGAAATGTGACCCCTACTTGAACATAAAGATTCTGTCATACTGCCACAGGGGAGTAGTACCTGCCCAAGGTAAGACCAAGTCTCAATGCATCATATAGCTACTTTAAAGACTGGTTAAAATAGCTAAGCAGTAAAAATTATGTTTATATATAATGCTATTTCATTTTCATAAGTATTCTAGTGTCGTGATGAGTTTTTGTTGACTGGCATAGACTGAACTTCCACTGTATTGATGGCAATCATTGATTGTATTGATGTTACAAATCACCTAGTGCTGCCATGTTTCTCAGCAATGGAAATTACTACCAGCAGAGATCAGTTACATTTGCCATGTATTCTTTATTCTTTCGTGCCAAAATGAGAATCTTTTCCCCATGACCACTTTCAAATCACTTTTCATGAAGAGAATACTTACATTTGTTCTAAAGTTCTTTTAAAATAATTGGTCTGGAATTGCAGCTTATGAACTGATCTTTAAATTCCAGTAAGTGAATGAGATGAATAGGTCTTTTTGAGGCCAAATCCATTTATCACATCACCGGTTTAATACAAAATCCTTTAGTCTTCTGGCTGATGACTTAGTCTGCAAGAGGAAGTGCTGATTGAAGCAGCCTCTGGTATCAGAAGGAGAAGCTGAAACTTGGTCATGAAGCAAAGACATTTATATCACTATGCATGTCAGATATGGGGCGGGGGGGAAGGTGCCATAATGTGTTTCTATAAATAGTGTGGAGAGTGGAATAATAGACACTACACTCCAATGCCCCGCTGACAGAAATTATATGGGAAGCTGGGACAGACGGTAACTTTTATATAAGATAGATTAACCAAGGGAGATAAGAATGAATTTTCATGAACTTAATGTTTCTCTCAAGACATGAAGGAGAACTGGAAAATAACCAGTCTGCAGAAAGGAGAAATAGAAGTCAGGAAGAGATAATGAATGAAAGAGAATGTCACTTTTATTTTGAAAAAGCAAAAAAAATGTAGTATTTAAATATTCATGCAGAGAAAGAATAAGAAGTTCTCTGAGTCTTAAACTGATTTCACCCAGATTACATAAATAATACTATATGATGCCAAAGTTACAAGTTTTACGTATTTAAGATGGCAGACTAAATTAGCCCCACCTCTTTGCCTCATAAAATCATTGAACAGCTCCTCCTCAAAGACATGTGAAAACATGGGAGGCAGGGAGGTTATCTGTAGCAAAGTTGAGAAACTAACAGGATAAAGGCTCCATGTCTTTTTGTACTGCATAATTCTATGGACTCATGTCAGAAACCCCACACACCAAAAGCATGGGTAAACCTTTAGGTTGGGACAAGTTGAAATTAATGGGATTTTTATTCCATCAAAGCTGGTTGGATAAAAAAAGGTGTGATTGCATCCCCTGCTGGAAGTATATGAAATTTGACCTAACACTATTTCCATGTGGGTACTAAGGAGATTAGGCTAGACCAGAGTAATTACCAGAATAATTATATTATATTATCCTTAAAGAATGTTTTTTCCTTTAATTCCTAAGATATTCTCTACGTTTTGCACTTACAGAAAGAACCTAAACCAAATTTTCAATACCATACTTGTAAAGACAATAGCTTATGCTAGGATTGGGCTTGCAGAGTAAGTTCTAATTTTGAATAAATAAAACCACAGGAGTTAAGACTTTATAAAGCACACCCCAAAACCTATTTCTTGAACCAACATCTACGTAATTTTAATGTATTTTAACATCATGTAAAACTTTTATTTTGAAAAGATTTCTCAAACCAAGAAAGGCATAACTAAAATCTGATGACAAACTGAAATACATTTCAATGACAAATAGAATACCATACTCAGTAATTTCCACTGAATGTAGAAAGTTTATGCTACTCAAGCAAAGAGAGAGATATGTTTATCCAGGGGATGGGTTTAAAGCCATATCCTGCATTTCCTAAGCTTCCTATATAGCCACATATCCAAAGAGCTTTTAGAGACTATAGATAAACAAATGGAAACACAATTCTTTATAATTAATTATGTTTTATTATAATTAATGATAAAAATTCATAAATAACATAGGGAAGACATTGTTTACTGGGGTGCCCATTACTGCTTTTAGACATGGCAGTATTGTATTGCTGATTGTGAAACGTTTCATCTCAAGCAATAGTACTGTAAAGACTCCTAAATAGATACACAGTGGAAATATTCAATATAGAGTGTCTCTCTTTGTATTTTAATCTTCATGCATGCCAAACTTTTGAAAAAAAATTCTCTGAAGTATGAAAAAAAATGCCAGTTTATTATCAATAATCCCAAAAACAAGCTTTAAAGCCTAAATATTTTAGTCTAAATTTTAATTCTGTCATTAAATTGAAAGAATAGTCATGAGATTTAAAATATTTATTAATATTGTGGTTTCATATGTTTGTTTTTTTTTTTTTTAAATCAGTATGTCATATTTTTATACCTGCATTTTCATGCAAAGCTGTAGTTTACTTATGAAGGAATTATGGCCTAGTGCAATCACAAGGTTTTAGGATTTGAATCCCTGAAAAGCAGTGACTTTAAAAGATCTTGTTATTTGTGTGATATAGATAACATTGCAACTCTGAAGGTCCTTCTCTAGTTTAAGTGTGTATTTGAAAACCATAGTCTATATTGAGTTTCTGAACAGGCATTAATACCTCCTACTAATTATTGCTAAGATAAAGGAAACAAATGCTGCATGTATAGTTCTTATTGTACTCTGCTTAATGATTCTCTTCTTAGGTCTTTGCCTACTCTGCAAGAATTGGAAGGACAGCTTTTTTTTTTTTTTTTTTTTTTTTTTTTTTTTTTTTTTTTTTTTTT
>WBND01000663.1:193539-247255 GCA_013398595.1 Tychaedon coryphoeus | reverse complement strand
TTACAGTGCTGCTATTGTGATTATTCATTTTTGAGGAAAAAAATGCTCCAGTTCTCATTAAGTAAATAGACCAAAAAAGAACAAAACGTTAAACATTACTGAGGAAGTGAGGGACAAGTTCTTGTACAGTTGAAGCAGAAGTCCCTGCAAAATAAAAAGGGGAGAAAATTTATTTTAGAATGCATTTAAATTCTCTGTGATTTGGAAGCTTTGTTTTTAACCGGTCTATTAATTTCCTTACAGTGCTGCTATTGTGATTATTTATTTTTGATCTATAAAAATATCATGCTTTACACAAGTAATTTTCATTCATTATATGTATTTCCAGAGATAAACGGTAACATACTCTGCTTCCAGTATTAATAATATTACCTAATTTATTTTAATGGCACTTTCATGGATTTACATCTATGTAAATAAAATGAGCATCTAAACCAAACAGAGAAACTATTTTCTTTTAATCCCAAATATCTGCAGAGGACTGCCATCTCAAAATAGTAGGTAATTTCTCTCTTCATGAGTTAATATTGGCTCATTTTCATGGTAACATCCCATTCAACAGTGACCAGTTCTGCATTTGTACTTCCTTCTCCTGGCATTTTCAGTAAATGATTGAAACCTGCAAAATGCGTACCAAGATACAGAGGTCTTACCTCAGAGTTTCATGGGTACAAAACTGCTGTGATGGTATTTTAGTATGTGAAAGATTGTTTTGCCACAAATCATTTAATTCTCTATCTCTTCTCTGGACTAAATTCTTTTTTACAACTGAAATAATGTAAAGTAACTCCCTAATTCCACTCTTTTCTCTCACCAATATTTTTTTAAGTAACCTCAGTATATTGTGCCATTTTGGAAGCTGCTAAGATATTTTTTCAGGTAAATTCTCTACAAATCTGTATTGTTTATCTGAGTGGTGCTACACACCTCAGAAATATGTTAGTATTATGAAAATTAGGACTGAGGTTTTTTTACCTAATTTCTTTTGCCTCACAGAAACTGCTGTAGCTCTCTCTACAGATTGAAACCCTTATGACAGTGTGAAAATATGTAATGAGCTCAGCTAACATTCTACCTTCAAATGCCATAGTGATTTACAGACAAATATATATGCCTGTTTAAGAGGTTCCTTTTGCAATCCCATCATGGGCTTAATGACATAAGGACAATGGACATCCATCCAAAATGGATAAAATTTTATTTATTGCAATATTTTCTCCATTCTCCTAAATCTCTAAATAGACAATCAAATCAATGTTACATAGCACATAAAGCTCTGACACCCATATCTCAGCTACATCTGAAGTAATCACAATAAACTTTTTATATGGTTTCAAAGACAGATTTTTTTTAGAAATGTCTGATTAATTTAAAGGTATACCCTGGAGGGAAAAGAGGTTAATTTGCTCCATAAGGGTCTCTGTCTTCCCATTACCTATAAAGTAGTCTGACAGTCTCATTCTCTCTCTACAAAGTGAGACCAGTGAGTCATTTGTTTACATGATACTAATCCATCAAAACTCCTGGCAAGACAAAAATGTTGTTGCTTGGCTTCAGTCAAACAAATTAGGCGAGACACCCAGTAATTAATAGTCCTGCCATGGCTTGCATCTTTCTATAAAAAAAATTTAAAAAAACCTTTGAAATTACTTGGTGTGAACAGGAGTTGTCATGCTACCTCCTTTTTCCTACTCAATCATTTGTTATGGTATGCTTAAAAGGATGCATTAAAGGCCACAAACAAATTGGGCTCACTTGTAAATTATGGGCAATTATCAGAGGAACAGAACTGGAAGATGCTGAACAAAAAGGGGAGAGGACCTCGTATGGAGTTTCTTATGTGGTTCTGTTGCAAAAGGACTTTTAACACCCTTGTGAGCAGTAATTCAGTGACTTGACTTCAAGGCTCTCATTCCCACAAGTCACTGACACATCATAATAGCTGTTTGCCAAGCTGCTGTCAACAATCTGACTGTGGGGAGTTACTGGTAAAGAATTTATAACTGATTTGGAAAAATTTCAGCCTCACACCTTTTCATTACTGGATAAACTCTCATTTCCTTGGTGTAAATGTAGAATGAGACTTGCTTCTAGTTTGCTGAACTGATGTAAAACAGCAGCTACCTATTAGTGACCACTTGTTTGCTTTGTTTATTGGCTTTCTTTTCTCTCTTCAAATTAGAAAGAAAGATTAAACCCCATATTATCATCAGAGTATTAGTTATATTAACATAATATATGCTAATATAGCATAAGCATATTAGCATAAGAGCAGTGGCTGTAACAGGATTGACATGATCTTATAACTATGCTGTTGAAACAGTCTAAGGAATATTTGTCAATCCCAAATTGAGACAGGTGGTGTGAAAAGATAACTGATGTTGGTTAAAAAAACAGGAGCAGAAAGATCCTTGAATGAAAATTAGCTATTGGATTATATTGCTTTCTACTTATCTTGAGGAATGAAAAAGTATACTATATCCCATCATCTGCACCAATGTGTCTTCCCCATACACAGTTTGCTTTATTGGTGCTGAGGACGTCTTTTCAACTCATATTCAGCCTGCTATCTACTGTAACCCCTAGATCATTTTCAGCAAGGCCACTGTTCATCCTGCTAATTTTCTTTTCCTGTTCCATATACATAGCCCTTGTTTTCATGATCCTTATGATAACATCTCCCAAAATATATGTGTACTTCATAATCTCACTCATCTGTCTTTACCCTTAGCTATGTTTTTACTCTTTCCACCACCATATCATATTTCATCTTCATTAAAAAATATGAACAGTATTGTAGTAATTATAAAATATATAATCATAGTAAGAAACAGTAATAGTAATTATTCGGATCAATTCTCTGTCTATACTTTGCCACTTGTATCATACTGATGACTTCTAGTCATAATTTTGTTTTGGATTGATTGAATTACTTTAATCCCAAAGTTAATTTCAGTTGTATCTGTATTGCCCATTTGTTGCTTCAACTATGAAAGAATTTCCTCCAGGGAAAATATTTCATTCTCATCTTTCTTTCCTGATGAACTATTTCTTCCATGGACAATCTCCATTCCAATAATGGAAAATATCTTTCTAATGTGCCTACGTAATTTTTAAAAATTTCTTCCTTGGGCTAAAATCCAAATTCTCCAACAGGTTTCAAATTTTTCTTTTTTTCACTTATAGGATTAAAAAGTTTCAATTTTTAGTAGTGTCAGTAACAGAAATACTCTTCAGTTTTTTTCTCTAAAGCCAATATAGAGGAGGCAATGGCTAATTAGCAGACATTATTTCATGTAGGTAGTCCACTTTTTCAAATAAACATAAGCTTCACCTCATAAAAATACGTATATATTATTATCCTAAATTAATTAACTTCTAACTAGCCATGAATTGTATGGGTGTAAGAGTCTGCGGCTAATGTCTTTTTCTCTATTTTACAGTGTAGACATAGGCACTGAAACCAGCCTCTCTCAGTAACAGACCAATGCAAAATGGTCTTATAGCAGAAGTCTGCAGAATTGCTGACTCTGCTTGACACTAGTTGCAAAATCTTCTAATGGCCTGTAACAATTTAAATGTCCAAAGTACAAATGAATCAAACCACAAGCCAGTATTCTCCACAGAATAGATGACTCAAAAATGAAGCCTGAAGTTTGACAAAGCAAAAAGTTTGTGATCTGACATGACAGTCCTTGGGAATGAGCTGTGCCACAGAAGAGAAAACATAAAAACTGTCCAGGAGTCTTTGAAGATACGAAAATTCCACCTTGATCCCAAATTTGATTTTACAACTAAGCTGACCCTAAGGACATTAGTGACTAAATGTTTTAAAAGATCCTTTGCAGCAGGCTGCAGTCCAGAACTATAAATGTCAATGACCTTTGTTTGCTAAGTGCCCATGTTAGCTGTGGCTTTAACCTGTAGTATGTCGATTCCTTAGCTTGTTACCAGGAATAGGTAATGCTTTAATGAAATGTTTTTCTCATTAATACGTGCTTTTACTCATGGTGCCACCAACATTTTCTATTGTAAACTGTAACTGTGAGGCTGCTCTTTGAGAGGTGGCAATTGTTGTAGCCCACTGTTAAAACACACTTGTCATTTGTCAGTGCTTAACATGGGATTTACCAACATAAGTCAAGGATGTATCTTCTAATGTTTTTTTATATCTTTCTGATCATTCTGATTTGTTAAGAAGCTTTATTCTAGCAGCAATAATTGCAGGTATTTTAGCTAAACCTTTGAAAACCAGTGTCTTAGATAATGAAATTAAGAGAAAATCATGAGCACCTGCCTTTAAAGTTACTATGACTTTACAGAACAATTTATCATAGTGGTAACTGTGCTTTAAGGAAGATTTTTTAACCCTCTGAGGAGATTTGTTAAGGAGAGGAAAGAAGTAGGAAACCAGTCAACTGTATTCCTCAGAGAAAAGCTAAACCCTTCAACTGGATGATAAAGGCATAAGAAAGATTGTAGGTCTGTTAGAAACAGCAGGTGGGAGTAGATGAGGTTACAAATGACACGTTTTTGGAAAGGAACTATTTTTTTATACACTGAGTAGAGATGATCTGTGGACATCTCATTGTAAATACACACATTTCTTCAGCATCTTATGGTCATTTATAATCAGTGAAAGAGATTCAGGCAATCATTCTGTGCAGTTTCACAGTAAGTAGAAAAAAAAATCCAGCTCAGATAACTCACATCGTGAGTGTGAAATATGATCTACACTGTAGGTACTCCAAAAGCTTCAACTTCTAGTGTTAAACTCCCTGGAAAAAAAATACTTAAAACCACATTTTTTCATAGTCAAAATATAGGAGGGGTTTTTTTCCATATAAAAGAGTTCAGAGAAAGCTTGCTGATTTCAATTAATTTTTTTCTGTGTTTTGCTGCATAACATTGAGTTTCATGTTGTTGGTTTTGTTTTTTTTTTTTAATTTTCGTTAGAAAATGAATCCGTAACTAGCAGCTGATTTAGAGCTGGTTTTTAAAGTCTAAAATTTGATTTTACATGGATAGTTTCTTTTTTTTTTCTGTGTGTTGTAAATTAACCCTGCTTATAAACTGGTATAATCTGAATTATATCCTGAAAGACAAACAGACATTGTGCTGCTTCTGAAGCATTTTAAATATCTTAGCTACATTTTAAGGGTTCAGATGCATTAGGAGAGAAATAAAGTAAGAGAATTCATAGTGAGTAGGTAATGTCTATGCTTTGGTGAAAGCCAGTTTTCATGCTGGCCTGGAAACATTATGACTTAAGTACTTTCATATTGGAAATTTGAAAGTTCGTGAACTTTGCTATTGCAAATGTGGACAGCTTCAAGAGGCCTTTAAAGTTAGACCTGTCAACGAATAGGGAATTTCAAGACAGAATTAATTCCTTTTTGAGCTAAGGAACCCCAAACCTTTTAAATTTAGGCAGCCAAATAATGTGGTGGGAGTTTGAGCTATATCTCCTATAGTAAAATACTATGCCAGTAAATGATACCATATTAACTTAGTTCAGACAATTTTAAAAATCATTTATTAGTGAATCAGTGGCTATGTGGCATTATGTTTCTACCAACAAAAAAAATAAAGGACTGTAGAGAGAAGAAAAAGCAGAATATATTGGAATTTTAACATAAAATTGTTGAAAAAAAAAAAAAAAAAAAAAGGACTGTAGAGAGAAGAAAAAGCAGAATATATTGGAATTTTAACATAAAATTGTTGAAGTAACAATATTAACTAGTTTTTGTAGCAACAGTATAGAAGATATATGTTAGCATAAATAAAGCAAAAATAAAATTTCTTTGCAAACAGAATTCTTACAGTAGTATAAAATACAGAGTGCAAAAGTAAACAGAAAGATTTGAATTTAAAAACTCTGGAGTCCTTCACAATTCAACTATTTTTGTCTTAGAAGTACTTTGTGTCTGCTTTGCTCTACAAGTTTTAGGTAAATAAAACTGCAAAATTATTAAAGACTAAGATTATGGGAGGTTTTCTGAAGTTTTTTTCTAAAAATAATTTTAAGAGAAAACTTTATTTTCTACCACCCATGCCATGGCACCTTAAAACAAAGTCAGCTTTTCTCCTCTCTTCCAAAAATGCAAACGTTTACAGTCTCCTTTATTGACTCACTTCCAAGCTCATAATCTTTGTTTGCCAGTAAAACAAGACAACTGTGTTTTTCTGAAAGACTCACACTGTGAGCAGGTGTTGATCCTGCTGGGGAAAGAATTAAATATGATTTATGACAGTCAGGCACATGAGCTGTTTTTATCTTATCCCTTTGAAAGAAGGCAATAGCAACTTTTCTGACAGAGAAGCCAGACAACTGGTTTTGATAGCCCTCAAGGAGAAATTTTTGGATCAATCAAATATCAGAACATGATTTCCCTGGATTTAATTTTATATAAGAGTTTGTTACTCAGGGTGAGATCTGCTAAATTATTCTACGTAAAAAATCTCTTGGGAACAGCTCATGGAAAATAGTAAGTGTAGCCTGGGTATGGAAAGGAGAAGATGTAGGAATTTAGTTGTGCATTACTACACAGGAGTGAACTTAAGGCAACTTCAGGTTAAGATTGCTGTAACAGTCTTTGCCTTCTGATTCCTTTTCTTTGATTGAAGGATCCAAATTTTGTTCATCATCCAACCTTGTAGACAGACTTATTCTTAGCAGAGATGTGTCAGGATTACCACATTCTGCAACTGACACAGCATCCCTTAGTATTCAGTACACCTTCTGTCTTGGCTTCTGCATTGTGTAGAGCTTAGATGAAAGTAAGTTGACTGCTCTTTGAAATGTTTAATAGTGGATTTAATACACAGTGATCCTATTCTGATGTCAGCCCAATTTTTTTTATTTGCTCTCAAAAACTATTTTGTTCAATGCTTTGAATCTTCTGTTTGAGTCAATCTTAGCTGTAATAGACAGACTATTGTGTAATATATATAAATATTTGATTATATAAAAGAACATTACCAAATTAAGGAAATAGCATATACATATTTTTTCAAATTTTAACTTTAACATTTATCAGAACTATGAAACAGAAACTTTTGTTGCAAACTTGCAGGAGAAGTTTACTCTCAGGTATGAAATGGAGTTTGCTTCTGCAGTAATCCTGATGTTCCTTAGATTGTACTAAAATATCTCAATCTTAGTTTACAAGAGACAATATAAAACTTGTCAACCTGTTTATGGTGAAAGGTGAGTTTGAGGAATTAAGTGATAGCAAATAATCTACACAGAAAGCTGATAAGTTTGACTTTTGCCTCAGTAATATTCTTGAAGTGAATATATAGTAAGGTCCCTTGAATAGCACTATGCTTTAAATTGATAAAAAAGCAGTTATAATGAGAAAACAATTTACACATTTCTTGACTGTTGTGATTTTAAAATCTCAGTCTTTTGTTTGAAAAAAGTAGACTTCTGCTGTGTCCTTGAGATATGAATTTCCTTATGAAATCAAGGAAAAAGGATATACTAGTGTGGTAGTAGTTCTGCTCCTGCTGAGAAAAATAATCTTTACCTTAGCTAAAAAAGATTGATTTGGATTTTTTTCCTGTAAAATGCTCATTATAGTATGTTAATATTCATAATAGTTCTTTTAGCATAATTATTATAGTCTTATAGTTGGTTTAATTTAGCCAATAATTACAAGACTGCTTCCGAATAAAAAATGCTCTAAATAATTGTTTTTAAAACGTAGAGCTATCAAATGGAACATAAAATATATAGCAAAATGTATCAATGATTCTTTGGATAAATTATGACTACACAATTAATGTATAAAAAGTGCATAGCATAGACCTTAAAGTAAATGCTGTATCTGCTACACGTAACTGAACAAGGAAAATCTAATCATATTTTCATATGTATTTTTTCAGAATTTAAAGCACACAAATCCAAACATATGTCAACATACACACACACACACACACACACAGAGATATATATGACTTTGCCTGAGCACAGTGAACTGATTTTTTTCATTCATATTTCCCTTTTTTGTCTTAGGACAAGTAAATGAACAACCAAATTTTCTTTTTCTAGTTCTAAATGTTGCACAGATGTTATCCAGAGAGGTTTATAAGAGAGTTCCTCTCTAGTAAGACATTCCTTTGCTAAACGCTTTGCTTAGGCTTCTACATCTCTTCCAGTAACCACCTTTTGTTTGCTCACTTTTAGCTTCATGCCTTTCAGTCTGCGCTTACAGACAAAATACTGTTCATTTTGAATAATTATATATGAACTGAGGTGAAGTTTCCCTTAACACAAATGTTGGTATTTTCAGTTTTAAATTACATGGCCAAATGAGGTACCATTTCAGTTTCAGGATACCAGCTAAATAATCAGTGCTTGTATAGATCAGCACTTGTATAAGTTTGTGTGTGTAGCAGTACTTATATATGGGATCAGGAAAAGGGATGCAAACATTCTTGCTCAATTAAAAAAGCTCTGGAAAACCTCATTTCTTCCTGCTTTTCAGGGAATCTTGGAAAATTTCTTTTTATTGTAATGAATTTAAGAAAATTAAACTATGCCATTCCATTGTTATTACTTTAATGATTTTTTTTTTTTTACAATGCACTGTATGTTTAGGACACTCCAGCACTTAAAAACTGTAAGGCAATGAATTGAGCAGGTGTCAGTTTTCATTCTCTGAGAAGCCTCTAACCTAGTGTGTTGTCTTTAAAAACATACACCAAGGAAAGGGAATTTGAGTTCATGCTTTGCAAGAAATTCATGGTTGGCATATATTCTGTATGCATTCTAACAGTTTTAGAAGGCCAAACACAGAGCTCCTGATGCCACAGAGGAATGTACTTTGCTTCATCTGCAGGATTTGCTATGTGTTATAGTTAGTGTATTTACTTATTTTTGGAAATTTTATGTGGAAATTTAGAAGTTCTAAATATATATTTTTTTCATCCAGCAACTTATGGTAATGCTTTGATTTTTAATATTACATTTATTCTCAAAATCTTTGACTGATTTTTTTTAAAAATTCCTTGATATTGGGAAAAGCGAATAGAATAAATTAAATATCTACAAATTTTCTAGAAGATAACTTGAATGTTACTTTTGTGTTATATTTTAGTGTTGCTGCCTTTTCAGGAATAGGTCTAGGATACTGCAGCCAGGTATGAAAACTAACTGATGAAAATTTTAATTTTAAGTGAGTACAAACAAACCTTTTTCAACAGAAGTACATGGTTTACAATAAAAGAAATATGAATTTATGGAATTCACTGTTTTAGCTACAAAACAAATATGTAGTCTGTCTATTTTAAGTAAATTCAAAAGAGAAAAAAGTATAGGAGATATGTATATATGTCTCCTATGTATATGGATATATGGATATATGGATATATGGATATATGGATATATGGATATATGGATATATGGATATATGGATATATGTCTGGCCACAGAAATATATGTGCTTGTTTCAATGGAGTAATTTTTAAAGTTGAAATAATGTTATAGCTGCTGTATGTCTTAGAAAATTTTTAGGCTTCTTGAGATTTTAGTATTTCAGGAAATTGAGATGATTTCTTGTATATACATGTATAGATGACATATGGGTACTCTCACACAGTTCATAAGATGTATATACAACTGTCATAAATAACATCTGTAGACTGTAAAGCTATTAAAGTCTTTAAAAAGAACAACATTTCTATGTCACTAATGTAACTAAGGGGACCAGAGAAAATTAGTTATGTGGTCTCATCTCCCCTTAAACCAAGTAACCTGATATGTGAGGTTTTCTTTTCTCTTTTCTTTTATAGAACATATGGAGAGAATTTTCACCGTTTGGTACTCTGACTCTACCACTCAAATGTAGCCAGAAAAGGTGAGAGAGTTCAATTTCTGTTGAAATACTTTGACTAGCAAGATAAGATACATGACTGCTGCTAGTAGTAGTGTATAAAATAATACTGGTTGAATCTACCTACCACTGTCCTCTCAGAGATAATGGGGTCCTGTAGATGGGTCACCTGAAGCTTTTACATATCTTATTTCACAATGGTTTGTGACATAAATTTCTGAAGACTTTAATAACAAGAATACCCACTGAAATTTTTATTATGTAGACCCATTTTATGCTCTAGACTATTTTAATTCATATTAGGCTTTTTCTTCCTTTTTTAAAAATTTTAATCTAAAACAAGAAATCAGCAGCGCTCGGATAAGAGTGTCTATCTCATATTTAATTATATGTTTCCATCTCTCCTAACACTCTTGTGAAAAAAAAGAATAGTGCTAGAAGAGATCAGAACAAAATTTCTCTCACCATTCAGCTAGTTATTAGGTATAAGAGTATAGTGATATAGACTAATCGTCCCAAATCCAGAACTCACTACCACAGGGGAATACTATAGGGTCTTTACCAGAAGGACATTTTAGAAAACAGCAGGATAACTCAATAAAGCGTTAGGGATGTTTACAGTTGGAAGGCTCGCTGAAAATAATGCCTCTTTTTAAAAAAGCATTCCCATGGGAACTTGCTTCACTGCTGTTTAACCATAAAATTAACATCTCAACACATCATTTGCAACTGTTATAGCATAGAATCTTTACTGCTGTCTCCCAGGTGGAGTATGAGTGTGAATAGTTATTGCTGAAAAACATATAATGATGTCCTGAAACCCATTTAATGAAAGTCCAAGTAGAGTAGATGACTAATGCTGTTGACTATATGGTATTAGATGTGAAATATGCATTAGCCTAATTATTACGTATACTAAACTTTAACAGATTCAATTTGATGTTATCTATATTCTACTTTATGTGGAAAATCAAATGAAAATGCATACTGTTGAACTTGATAATACATGCCACTTCATTTTCACTAACAAACATAATGCAGTCTCAGTAATCTTTAAGGACCTCGTAATTATTTGTAAAAGAAACACAGAAGATGCTCTCCAGAATGGATATGCAGAGGCAGATCATGAGGCCAGTTCTGAAGGAACTCAGGAGGACACGGAAAAGTTGATGGAAATCTTGGTCATATCTTTCAATACTAGGAAATTTGCCTCAGTACTGCTGAGAAATGGAAAGAAAAGCAAACAAGTTTGTCAGAGATATCACATAATATTTCATTTTGCAAACCATCATCTTCAGCCTCATGGCAGCTACAAACTGAGCTGATAAACAAGGAAGTAATCTCTAGATTAAGAACATATAGAAACCTATATTATTTGTACTGGAGAGTGGGAAAACTAGTAATAACTAATTCATTGTATCTTTAGGACTAGAACACAGGGCAGTGAATTGAGGATGACAAGCTCAAGAAAAAATAGAGAAACTTCTGCTGTTTTTTGCTTCCTATGCCGTCATTTCTGTCTCATAAATTAAGTAGTGGTACATATTGTGTGTTTCTCATCCTCTGTAACTAAATATATACAGAACTCCTCACTAATCTCAGGAAAATAATATGAAAAAATCATACTTGTATCATATACACTGCATTTACATAGTTTTTTTTTTTCAAAGCCCCTTAATGCTGCTAATAATCTGCTTTATGCAGATAAATAGAAATGGGGAAAATTAATCCCAGAGAGGCATAGGAGCAAATGAATTTTAAAAGCTGGGCATAATTTACCTTGTCACCCATTGTACCTTTCAGCACTGAAACAGAAAATGTCTTTAAAAAATACAGAAAAATGAACACTATAATTAAGTTACAGCTATAAACTTTCAGATTCCTTCACATGAATTCACAAATTTAGGTGATTTATCAATTAGACAATGATTGACCAAGACTCACTGAACTCAATGGAAAGAGGTGAGCATTCCCAGAATTATCTTATAATGGTGTTTTTTTGCCTCCTTCGACTTTATTAATAGCTGAAGGAAAGTTGCAAAGTACAGGTAAGTTTTCAAAATTAATTTAAATTAACCCAGACTTTAGCCTTTTTTTAGACAAACTGGCCTGTTCTCTTTCAGTAAGCATGATTACTGACACAATTTCCGGTTCAGTGGTATAAAGCAAAACATAGTACTGCTTTTTTCACTTCTTTCATCATTGATGAATGTTACACCACACTTCCGAATTTCTAAAATACCCTTGTATCAAACCACAGAGATAAGGGAAACATCATTCCAATGTGTAATTTACTTCCTAATGAGCAGAATTTTTGCCATTAGCACACGCAATTACGTAAAAATATTTCTGTCAGTCATCCTGAATGTTATCTTTAGAGTATGGAACTGAGGCAGCTAAGAAGTATGAGTAAATCTGATCATGGAATAGAAAGTAGTTTTAGTTCACTTTTTGAACTACTCTGGCACATTGCTTACTACTTTGTTTAAAAAAAAAAAAAAAATTAGGTGAAGGTTGTGTGAAAAAAATGTGCTTTTTGGAGTTAAGCTTGCATGTGAGCCTTGTAAAGCTGTAAGCAACATTGAAAAATGTAGTCTCTCATCTCAAGCTGTAAGAGGAGTTCAGTAGACTAAGCAGACCTTAAAAGTACTCCATATTTATTTATGCAAATCAGATAGAGAAGTCTTCCTTGAAAATTTTTACAAATCTGTAATTGTTTAACACTTTAAATCAGAAATACAGAGCAAGTACAATAATGATTTGCACCCACTATTTGATAGTGATATTTAAATAGTGGTATCAAATAATGTTTGTATTATATGTTGCCATTTGACTTGTAAATTGATCCTTTGTTCAAAAAAAATCAAGAGGAGAAAAGTTATTTAAATGTACTATAGTCTTTTTTTCTGTTAAGGATTTTTTCCCTTTAGATTTTCTGAAAATAATAGTTTCACTCTTAGTACCAAGGGATAATATTATCAGCATGGTAAAATAACACCTATGTACAGAACTTAAGCACTTCAGTCCTTTACTTTTTTATTCTTTTTTTTTTTTTTCTCTTTTTTTAGTGGCTTTTACCAATGGCAGACTTCTCTCACATTTCAAATCTTCAAGTAGAGAATCTTGGTGGAAGTACATGCTATGCCAATTTTAAGTCTTCTTTTTTGTCTCGCTTTTGTCAGAAGTATATTTGGGTTTATTTCAGTTGTACTTTTAGAAGTATAAAATATTACAATAGGAAGTGGAAAATTGTATAAAAGATGCGTCTTTCTGGATGTCATTCCTAATATGCCTCCCTCTGAGTCTCTGAGAGAGGTCACTTTCCAATAGAAGTCGAGTATGTCAGCTTTTAAAAGAAAATGCACAGAGGAGATAATCTTAACAAAATAGTTACATTCTAAGGCTCAGTGAATATCCACTGGTGTCATATATAGTTGTTTTACCAGAATACAGTAGGAGTATAAATAAGAGATGTAAATTAAATGTAGGTAAAATCTGCCCATTTTATGATATATTGTAGTTATGCTTCCATTTGAGCTGGATTCTGAGGAAAAGAGTGCATGCGATTTTAGAAAATTAATATTCTTTAAAATTACTTACTGTAACTGAAATTAAGAGAAAGACCACTACATTATTAAAGGACAATTGTCAAATACATATGAAAGTGAGATGATCTTACAGTTTTCAATTTTGGGAAACTAGCACCCTATATAGCAATATACTTCACTTAAGCAAAGTTACTACATATTAAATCATACAATTTCTTTCGAAAAAAAAGTCCCTTCATAAAGTTAGTTACTTCCAAGTATTTGTTAAATTACTGGCTATTTAGCCCTAGGGATTATTTCAAGTCCTGCTAAGTATTGTTTATATAAATTACTGAAAAGTTAAATTATCAATAATCAATTTTCTAGGCTCTTTTACTTTCTTTTATAAATTTTCCAATTTTTTTTTTTTTTCTTCTTGAAGTAATGTCTTTTTCTACAGAATTATGATTTTATAGTAGTATTCTCAATTGAGAAAAACATATTTGTGGAAATATTTGAGATGAATACTGGTGGGACTTACCTATAAAGAATTTACCACAGAGTCTTCAGTGAGGGTAAAAAAGTTGTATATATAGTTACTGGATATCACAACTTTCAAGTCTTCTTCCCTGGCATTGCTCTTTAATTTGGATCACAGCATCTTATCTGTGAGTATACTGATCTCTTTAAATACTTGATAAGGAGTATCAACATTGTCAAAAAAGTATTTTCTCAGTATGTACCAGCTGTTGCAAGATCATTTTCAGTTCTTGGAAATATTTTGATGTTGATTCCAAGCCTAAATGCAAGTAGTTCTGAAAATGCTGCGCACAGCGCTGCAAGTTTCAAATGGCAGAATCCTTTTCCAGGAAAGAATTCAGTTTGATGGGTATTTCACTCTGTCAGTGGTCTCTGCTTGCATGTTACTGTTTCCCCAGCTTTATATATTATTTCATTAGTTCATCAGAAATGACATCATCAGGAAGTTGTCTCATAATTTTCCATTTGGTCCAGTTTATCTTAGATAAAACACTTCTCTCTTCATGTAAAAGGAACAGAGTTTAGTTAGAACTTAGTTTAAGTACAATAACAATTTTCCAACAATGACAGAAATCAAAGCGTAGTAAATAAATAAATAAACGAACAAATAAATAAGCAGACAAACCCCAAATTGTAAATAACCAGCTAAAAGAGTATTCTCTAAGCTTTTTCTAGGGAAACATTCTAATAAAAAGCAGCTTACATCAAGATTACCTGTAACCAATGGGAATGACCAAAGCAGATCATACTTGTAGTTTTTGCTATATCACATTAACATCTCTCTTCTTTTCAAGAGACAGCATGTACCTTTTATTTTTATGCACAAAAAGGATAATTAAAAAGAAAACAGAAAAAAAAAAAGGGAAACATGGAAATACCACTTATATAGACAATTTTAGTGTTGGAATATGAGGCTGCTGTAGGCTGCTTTAGCTTGCAGTGACTTTATACTAGAGCATAATTAAATAGAAGTAGTAATATTGGTGATGGTGATCAACTGTGAAATAGACTATTGGAATTTTTTAAAAAACAAACAAACAAAAAACCAACTCTTTCTACCTGGATTCTGGAGCAGAATGGTTGTGTTTGCTTTTAGTCTGGATAAGAGATTTTTAGGTGATTTCATGGTTTTCATATCTCCTCTCAGTTACCATAAGAACCCTCAAAATTATGTTCAATGCTCCTAATTTAATGGGGTTTTTTCATTTAAAAAAGGGAGCATAAAAATAGCTGAAGCTAATAAATTAATTGTAGAATTATTTTGTTCAGAGCTACTATGTTTTGTGCTTAAAATTGAAATAATTTTCTTTTTTTTTGTTGTGGTACAGAAAGTAGATTTATCTCTTGTTTAGAATCTGCATTTTCATCACCATTGTTCATTGTCCTTACTGTCTTTTTCATAAGAAATAAGGAGAGAACAGAAATACATGAGCATGCAAATTGTGAATAAATTTCTTATATTGGCCTCAAGTTGTATCTTACTACTTATATTAAATTCTTTTATTCTGCTCAGAAACATTTTACACAGGAAGACAAACTTCTTACACAGGAAGGCACACTTCAAGAATCTGGTTAAGTTACAGGTAGAAGGAGAGGAAGAGGAGAGGAAAATTCCACAGATATGGAGTAAGTTGTCTCTAAAGCTAAAATTTAGATTTTTTTTGTTTAAGAATTGAATAGATAAGTTAGATATTAAAAAATGTCTGTATCTCTGCCTCAGTCAAGCCATAAATGCACATTAAATTGAAAACTCAAGATTACTAAGGTGATTCATTGTGCCTAATAACAAAGCTGAAGATCCCCAGCAGAATCCTTCTATGTTTAAAACAGAAGCATGCCTTTATGTGTTAATGTGACATATTTTTAGCATACTTTCATGCAATATTTTTTTTACTAACAAATATGTAATGCCTAACACTACTTGTATTAAAATGTATTTCCTTGTATTTCAACTCTTCACCTCATATCTAATCATTGTGAACAAAATCCCTATATTAGTTCACAGAAATTCATATAAAAATCTTCAATTATTAATATATTTTTTAGATCACTTTTATTCTAATAAAATTTGGAATCCTTTGTCTGACTGTTTTCAAAAGTGAAAAACAACAAGAACACCCAGTATAATAGTTAAAGGCCCAGTGATATCTGAGATACCCTGCAGGGTCTGAGATAATCAGTGAAGATCCAAAAGATACAAAACAAAACCTAAAAAATTCTGGTGAGGCCTTGGGGATGTAGCTGAACAACAGATGGGAGACTGAGGTGCTTAATGGCATCGAATTGAGTCTATTCCGTTATGCTCTAAATAAACACTTGGTACACGTAGAAAATGTCAGTAGCTTCACTGCAGTAGCCCTTTTTTTTAAGAAAAACTCAAGAAGCTTTTTAAGTGCAAAATGCTTTCAGTTCCCCCTCAGTACAGCTGTAGTAAATTAAGATCTTATCACTAATATGTATTATTTTAAAACATAAACGTAATTCCAGAACATGCAGTATATCCTTCATATATGTGATCCCTCTACTTATGTACTTATGTAGAACAAATTAGTTGGGAACTGCTCTGTTCCCAAGATAAACCACCTATATTGAGATGCTGAATGACTACCTAACAATTAAATAGAAGCAGAAGAATAAAAAATCTATTCTTGATGTAATTAAGAGAATCAATCTGGTTTTTGAAGTATCAAGCAGGTCTTTATTATATTCTGGAAAACAAAAATATTCTAGGAACTCATGGTGCAAATGGAAGAATTTTCCTGTACTCCCTTTCAAAGCATAACAAAAAAGTATTGCCAGAAAGATATCAGTGGAACTGTGAAGACTTACAAATAAGTTTTGAGAAGAATCTGTATTATGAGACAAATAAATTCCTACTATGAAGGTAGTTTGCATGAAAAATCTGGTGGAATGGACATATCATTGAGTAAGTAGTAAATCATCAGGTAGTAGTCGTGTACTGAAAGCATGAAGGCAATGCCATTCAAAGCAAACCATATTGAAGCAGATGTGTGATTTCTTTGCAAGTTCTAGGCATACTGCATATTGTATTATCACTCACATGATTTTTTTTTAGTTATTTCACATTTTGCTTGCGGTTGTCATAAAACATAAGGCATTAGCAACCTCCTTACATGTGTAATAGGAGCTGTTAGGAGCTGTCAGTACATATGTGAGACACATTCAGCAACCCTTCATTTTACCTACACAGTTTTGAACAAAATAAAAAGCATAAATCGTAGTATAATTTTCATTCCAGTTCCCTCCATTCTTAGAATTTTTCCCACAAATACTTTTGATCTCTATCCCTATTCTCAGCTGCTGTTCTCTAATCAGTGTTTTTAAGCAGTCTTTCTCTTTCTGGAAGGATATAAATAGGTGAACATAAACCACATTATCAAGCAAAATTCTTACCTGAGTAGAATAACATTAGGGAAGTGATATTACTTGTTTTTTCTTTTTGAAAGAATTTTTATGGAACTGTAATATGACGTTCTTCCCTTTCAAGGCAACTAGGAATTAAGATAATAATGATTCTGGATCACTAAATACAGCTGTACCATATATATCCAAAGAAAGGGTACACAGTTCAAGATTTTGGATGGAAGGGATACAAAACATATTTTAACTATCACTTATCATTTATCAGTTACCTTATGCTCACTAATCAGGATTAACTGCCTAGTCAGAAGATGGAACTGTGTGTATACAAGTGTTACAAGATACCTTCAGGTTCCATGGTTTTCCTCTTGATACAATTAAATGGTTTGAACCTGAAGATCATGACAGATAACATTTTTTTCTGCATTGTCATTGTTAAACTGATAAAATATTATTTTAGTCCTTAGTTTAAAGATAGCATGCCAAAAAAAACCCCTGCATTTTTAAAGATAAAGAAGAATTAAAATAGCAGTATTTGAACAAAACTCCAGTAAAATAGGACTGGTGTTTCAATACCTAATTCTTTTTTCAGTAAATGTCCTTGCAGGAATTCCATTTGGCATTTTTCTTTCCTGAAACTGCTTGAGTAAGTTAGTTCTATTTTAAATCTGTAAGAAATAAGCTGATTTTTAACACTTTTGCTGCTTAGCACTAAGTGGTTTTGATTTTTAAAAGTGAAATTTGGCTAGTGAGTCATACATGTGTTCTGACTGCTTGCAAAATAACTTTGAAAGAAGGATGTTATGCCTTCAGAGAAAGTAAAAAATTTCTGAGAATGTTTTGAGGATTTTTTTGCAGAAAGATCAGCATTACCTCCATTTTTGTTAGGAAAAATGCTGATTAGTGTCCCTCAGTACCACATCTGATCATTTCAATAAGGTAATGCAGACCTTCTGACGCCATGAAAGTTGTTCATTCTTCCAGAAATGCTGTCATTGTTATATTGAGTAAAATTTACAGACAGATTTAGATATAAAACCAAAGAATTCTTCCTAAAATTATGTGCAATTGAAAGAGTACATTCTTCATATACAATTACGTGCCACAGGAGTGCATTTGTAGAGTCTGCTTATATTCAAAATATGTAATATATACTTAAACCGTTTTTCATGCCCATTTTTATGGTAACTTGATTCCAATATTAATTTTATGTTAAAGATAACGCATAGTTCCCAGGAAAGTCTTTTGAAAAATAAAATATTTAAATAAAATAAATATTTTGCACTCATGGGAAGAACAGAACAGAGAATAAATGTTACTACGTTACTTATTTTTTGTTGCTCTCTCTTTTTGGGTGGGTATTAGATACCATATGAATTTTCTTTAAATAAATACAGTCTAAAGGATTCTGTTTTCTCCTGACAAACTAATATAGAGTCTGAGACAATAAGGAAGTAAGTAAAGAAGTTGTGCAAATAAATAATATCAGTCATCCGCTATTCCGTGTCAGTAACACTTAAATTTCAAAGAAAAACAACAAAACAAATAGATAAATAAACATATAAGTGGTCCTGAGCTCTAGTCTTTGCTCCCAGAGCTAGTCATGGAGTTTATACTGAGGAGTGTGTTCACAAAGTAAAAACCTTGGAGTCCATTCCAGAGTCTCTGGAAGGCATGATTGAGGTTAGAATTTGTCAATAAACTTCAGTTTTGTGAAGAATGTTCTAACAATCAGTAATATATATATATAAAATATAATATAATATAAATATATATGTAATCAGCATATATTATACTCCCCTTTCTCTGACTTTGTTTTTAACATGTTTTTTAAAGCTTTTGATGATGGACATACTTTACTGCTGCAATTTCCTGAGAACATGAAGAAATGCTGCAGTAGTATTTTTATCCTTTGATATTACATTATTTGCCTCCATTTCAGTTGATGAATATCATGACTCAGAATAAAACCTATTTTCTTTCCTTGTAAGAAGATGGGTTCTAAGACGTTTAACTCAAAACACAGATGATTACCACACAGGCTCCTAAAGCCGGAAATAACACAAGGTGATGTATGATTTTTATGCTCTGTGGAATAAGCAGTCTTGCTGAAGTAAAAACATTTAAACACTCCTGAGAACCATTTTTATAAACCTTTCATTTTTGTGTTAAATGGCAATGTCTAAATGTTTCATATCTGCATAAGTAGTTACTATGTTCTGGGGAAAAAAAACCACAACCCCAAAAACCCACTAAAAATGGTGTCACTTGCTGTATAAGTATGGTTTTAAAAGACAGGTATTTTAAAATATAAATTTATTGCCTCTCTGCAGTTCCACAGAAAATTAACTAGGTAAATTCAAAACATTTTTAGCACTTTTGGTTTTTCTGCATCTCTTAAACACACAAGCACAACAATGATCTCAGCCTTCAGACCTTGTACATAATTTTTTCTCTCTTTTAAATATGATAACTCAACCATCAAAAAATTGAAGCCCTGCAAAGGTAGACCTTCTTGCTTCCTTCTGCATGGACTGTTTCATAAATATGGAGATTGAATAACATCTTGTCAAGACAGGACTATGTGAGACAAATATTTTAAGGAATACATATTTAGGCAAAAATGTTCCCATGTTGCCTTTAAATGACCACTTGTACCACTTCTCACATCACCTAAAAGGTTGTGAAGAGCAACAACATGAACATACTTCATAAATTAATTTATCCTTATGTGCAGTGATTTAGCTGTTATAATTTCCCTATGGAAATAGGAAAACTACAAACAAAACAATGCACATGCAGATGTTTATGTATCCTCCAAGCAGACAATTTCTTATTAATTGCAACTCATGATGTTATTTTGCATAATTTGTATTCTGAATAGCCCAGGAGTAGAAGAAGAAATTAATATAGAGACATCTATTTTCATGCTGAGTGGCACTGCCAGAACACATTCCAGGAACAAAATAAAATAAAAATAGAATTGGGTGTGCGACTTTCCTCAGAGGCAACCAGGAGAGAATCCGATACTGTGCCAGTAATTCCCTTAAGTAAGCAGGTTAACTTGTATTTTACAGTCTTATTTCATGAATGGACGCTTTCTCCAAATTCCAAAAATGACAGTTGATTTTTTTAACGTTGTTTTTGTGGTTCATATAATTAGGAGTTACAGAATCTTAACACTCAATTTATAGTGAACAGAGATATTGTTTAAGAAGGCAGCAAAAAACTCCACAACAACAACACCAAATTTATACATATACATAGAACAATAGTAAAGAGACAGAAACTGATACTGATAATGCTGCTTAATAATGTCAGTTTCAATTATTTACAGGCTGTTCTGTTGTGTTTCTTATGGTAGTAATTTCTAGTCTTACCTATATTTTCCAAGACTTCTGAGAGAAATAAAGAAAGATATAATATTAAAATAAATTATTTCATGCTGAAATCTACTGGGTTGTTTATTTGCTTATTGTGGATTTTATCCAGAATATATTTAAAAAGTAGATAGATAGATAGATAGACAGACAGACAGACAGATAGATAGACAGATAGATACATAGATAGATAGATATAGGGTGTCTAGAGAAAAGGAAATTTTTATTTATTGCATAACTTGAGAAGAAAAAGGCAATAGAAAAGAAATCATGGGATGCGGGACTTCAGAGAAGATCCACGATTTAAGATATTGACAGCACAAATCCTTTTGGTGGGAATATCCTTGATAGATAGTCTTGGGATCATTTCAGGAAAACATTATGCAATGATAGATTTTATACTGCTGGAGGAGTTTAGAGTTCTGGAAGTTACCCATGCATTTTGCAATGAGACCTTCTCACCTGCAAATATCCAACAGTTAGAAGCATAAGTATTTGGTACCTCTGCTGAATGGAAGCATCCTATTATCCATTCAGCATAATTCAGGTACATTCAGAACTGTACAAATGTCACTGATTTTTGAATATAAAATGTGCAAATCTTTTTAAAAACATTACTCAAGAAGTTCCATAGACAAATATTTCTCAAATAAAAATAGAAGTACAGCTGAAAAAGCAAACACATTAAAGTTCATACAGATTACTTCTGCTCGCGTGTTTTATTCACTTAAAGCATAGTCACATATCAATGACAGCGTAGCTAACTTAATCTTTGATTGTGGAATTAGCTGCATTTTGTGAATAAGATCTTAGAAATAAAACAGGCTATGGTGCTTTGGCAAAGCAAAGTGTCTGACGTCATACAGTTAGAAGAGACAGATATAAGCCCTAATTCTCATTTGAACTATGAGAATTATTAAGGGTCTTCACTTTTTATTTGATCCAGAACATTCCCTCATCACTACAGAAAGCAGTGTTCTAAAAGCAGTACCCATTGCTCACAGGAACTTACACAGGACTGCAGCATGCCTCAAGAAAAAAAGGATGCTTCCCTGCTGCAGAAATGAAAGGATTTCTTTCGATCTCTCTGTTGTGCTTCCAAACTGAAAGAAAGCAATATTAAACTGACCATTTAAACTAAGATAAGCACTGTTCAGCGGCCTCTTAACTAAAATAAGGAAGAAAACTGCAGTTTTTTACAGTACTGAATGTTGGAAGACCAGTAGACATAGGCTTAGAAAATACTAAGTGTTTGTTTTCTCTTTGCTGGCATTTGAAAAACATCTCTCAAATAAGATTTTAAAACCTCTCTCTGGAAAAATTACCCTGTGGGCTGTGCTGCCTTCAGTGTTACAAAACCCTATCTTGATTTAAGACAACAAAAGGGCAACTTAAGCAAAACTATGTTAAAGTTTGGCAAATTTTTGCTTTCTCCCTCACGAAACTTGGAAGAAAAATTGTTGAACAGACATCTGTCAGGCTGTTCATAAGGATATGCAAATTTAATTGGAAAAACAAGCCTTCTTTCATGCTTCATATAGTTTCTAGTGCCCCAGCTTATTAACATTTTGGAAGGATTTAAAAGAAAAAAGGTCTTGTTCATTTTTCTCGTAATATGTCTGTTGCTTTTTCTTACAGTTTATCTACATGAACTTTTCACATGAAATTATAAATCAGAGTTTTTACCACCAATTTTCAGAAAGCTGATTGATCTGGTTTTCAAAAAACCCAATTGATCTGATTAATCTGATCATTGCTCATAGAATTTAAAGTGTATCATATTTTTTGAACCAGGAAACAATTCCTAAAATGAAATCTCTGTTATCCATGCATAATTTCAATCCATAATCCACTTTCAAACCCATAAGTAACATTTCAATACTTAAAAAGCTAGGCAAATAAAAGGAATTCTGGACCCAGAGAATTTCAGCTGAAATCTCTTAAGGTGGATGCTCCAATAGATTCTGCATTCTAATTTGCCATGTTTCTAAAATCTGACTAAAGAATACGAAGATATATATTATATATATATATGCACACTAGCTAACTTTAACTGACAGTAGCAGAAATAACTAGAATATATTTCAGAACCTAAAATGAGGGCCACCGAATTTTCTACTTATTTAGTTTTGTTTTGTTGGGTGTTTTTTTTGTTTGTTTTTTTGTGGTGGTGTTTTGGGTTTTTTTGAAAACATGGATTAGTAAAAAAGAAAGTAGGGCTAATCAGAGTGCATTCAAATATGCATCTAAATTGGAGTTTAAACAGTCTTCCATCTACTGGGAGATATTCTATAGAGGATGAAAATAACTACTTTGATCCCATTTTCCTAAAGAGATAAGGCTGATGCCGTCATCCTGCATGAAATTTGCCTGCTCTTACCTGTAGTACCCATTAACAGACTTGACTAAAGCAAGGCTCCATGGTTACAGTCTTTGTAAAAATGAGAAAGAAGTTATAAATGAGAAGAAAGAGTGCACATGAGTGCACATAAAATGACTGATCAAATGAAAAGCTTCAGAATGAGGTCATGTGTTCTTAGAAATCAGAGAATCCAAAGAGGAAAAAGACTTCACAAATGGGGTACAAGTTCAGTAGACCTGTGCACAGTATTAAAGAACAAAACCAGCCAATGACTGAGCTGGAATTAGACTTCATTGGGTTGAAAGCTTAAGAAGACATATTTTGAAAATCAGTGTTAAGTTCTTACTCAATGGAGTGGTGAAGAAAAAAGTCCATGATAACCTCAAGAAAGATTTTATCATTGATAAAAAAAGATACTTATTAAAAAATATTTAAAGTATTTAAAATTTTAACACTCCTTTACAGAAAATTATCTTCAAATTATCTTCAATCTTCAATAATCTGGAATTACAAAAACAAAGTGTAAAATTTAATATCTTTTTTTTTCACCCTGATTTTAGAATGTGATCACTGAGGGAGTTGTTCTGAAATTAATTATCAAATATTATTTGAATTATCCTTTTTTCTGCCTTCTCTTCTCATACTCACAAAAAAAATTATGTAAGAATCAGTATTTTCTTAATTCACCCTCATGCTAGCAAGGTAATGACCACATGTACTGTGCAAGTTCTGACTTGGCAAATACGCCATTTTTTAAATACCCTCAATCTGAGTTGGAATTAAAAACGTAGTAAAGGTTGTCAAACAGACAGTTATGGTTAAGAAATTAACACACCCAAGTTGTATTTGCTGTTCATCCTGAGGTCTTCAAAGGCAGCTACTTATTTTCCCCTGGTTCTACAAAAGAGTTATTAAACTTTTCCATTCTGGTTTGTTTTGAAGCTGGGCTTAGTGATGCCCCACATGCTGTTCATACTTATTGTGAGAGGAAAACAAGTCACAGAAAGATGCTGAGGGTTGTATTGCTTAAATCAAAGGAGCTGCTAAATTCTTCTGGGAACAAATCTCACTATTCCCATGGGAAGAGCTGCCCCTGGATATTATTAATACATAGGTCTAGTTTTTGGATGTTGAGAGCAAATTTATTTTAGTCTTTCTGGTTTAAACATTCAGATCTTTCTTATATCTGACCCAAATAATTCTCCCCTGGTGACAAATAACAGGAAACGTGCAAACTAATTTCCATAGTGATATTTAGCAGTTAAAATAAGGTTATTCCTAAGTCATTCTTCTCTCTAGGCAATCAAAGTTTAGAATGTTATGATTGATGTTGTTTTCCTTTGCCTCATTTTACCCCAATTAAAATGTAACAAGACTCCTACGTCTTATCAATTGTCTCAAAGATTAGTTTTTTGCAATTTCCCTTTTTCTTAAGCATTTTTCTCTTGATTAATGATTCATATTCATCCTATGTGATCTTTTTGTCTATGCAAAATAACTTGACTTTGTTTCATGAGTAGGTAAAAGAGAGAAATTCCTCTATTACATCATGCCTGAACACTATTTGAGAGGAACAGCAAAAATGCCTAAAAAGAAAAAAGCTATGTCACTAGCTCATCTGCTATTTACCTGTTTAGACTGACAATATTATACTACTGCATCTCAAATTGGATGTGCTCAGTATGTTCTGTGCTTACTCTCCCTTGAAAATATCTGGTGAAATTTCAGAATCTGCAGATCAGGGTTTCCAACAATGAGTGAGGCTAAGTATGCTTTTCTCACTATATAAAAAACATAAATATGGAAAAAAAAGAAAAATAAAGCAAAGATCTGAGCACAGGTATACAAATTCGTTTTATTTTAGATTTGAGAACAGATATTTTACTTCACAGTTTACATAGCTTTCGGAAAAACTACTGGCATCTTACTGTTAGTATCAAAAGACGTAGGTTAATCTTAAGATATTTAGAAATAAAATGTTACTTCAAATTTTGTGTTCTTAACAATTGCTTGGAAGATATTTTCATAGGATAATTTTTGTTCCCTCTAAAATAAGAAACCAAGGTTATATAAGTTACCCTTTGGAATTGCTTTAATGTTAACGCCATCTGAAGTGGCCACTTCAGATTTAAATACTCAGCCTTTGGATACCTAACATTAAACTAGATTATTTGTTTCCTTAGACAACAAAGACAGAATAAAAAATGCCAGAAAATTAATGCAAAATAACATTTAAAAATTCAGTCATAAGTAATCTTAGTATGCACTATTTTATTCTATTTATACTCTATTATATGCTATTTATACACTATTATTTGCTATTTAACTTCAGCACTATTGGTATACACTAATACTGCATATTAATACATACTCTGTACACTATTTTGTGCTATTGAATTTCAGAAAAATGTATAGCAAGCACATTTATGTGTTGTTTAATATACTCATAGTTACTGTGATCTCCTGATTTAATGGGGACGGGAGAATAAGCACCACTGATAGTGTGATTCCAGTAGCTAGGGACTTATTTTTTCACCAGCTGGAAGACAAACAAATTGCAGATTACAGAATTTTATTCACTTCAGGTCTCCACAGAGTATTGATTGTTAAACTGAAAAATGCCACACACGAGTGTGTTCCATGGCTCTGAAAATTATAGATACTGTTTTCTCCTAGACATGTTAAATCATAAAATTATGAAAAGTAGCCAATTGGAATGTGGGTAATTGGCATTATATGGTCATTTTCTAGGTCTCCATTCTCTTTTAAATTTTCAAGTATTGCATTAGTTGCAAATGGAGACATATTTTATAATTATACAAATCTTGATTCCATATTTCTGTGTTTGTTTGGGGTTTTTTGCCTAGAAAATTTAATACTACAGAACTTTCAAATTTCCTTCATGTGAGTTATTCGCTTCAGTGTCTTGAGACTTGTATCTTAGAAGAAACCAAATTGGACTGTGAAAATCCTTATTTCCACTGGGGTTTTTATTTTTAGAATATTTTTGCTTTCCCTCCATCTGCCTTTGAGCAATTTTCTGTGCTTCAAGCATGAACAAGCAATATTAATCCAATTCCTAGTTTCTTTGAGGCACATTAAGTTAGATGAAATGCACCTCAGATCACCCCTTTAGAAACTATGCATTTAACTGTTTCATCATCTTACTGCCATCAAATCTTTGCAAAACCCAGAGCTATATGCTATGAAAAATATTAATATGTCTGGAGTGGATGTGAAGACGAGAAGGAAAAACAAACAAGTAGGCACCATATTGCATTTGACAAGGAAGGATTCTACTCTGATTTTCTAGCTATCAATCAGTCAAAACCATCATATTTTAGGAGTATAATTCAATTACAATTCAATTTACTCACTAGGTAAGGTACAACAACGGTACAGTTAGTACTTGCTTTCAAAAAGCACTTCAAAGACTATGGAGAAAAAAAGGCAAACAATCAGTTTCTCCTTTCCCCCTTCCTAGCTTTCAGTCAGTTTCAGCCAAAGAAATGAGTGTGTTGGCCTTTTCCTCCTGTCCATTCATAGGGCAAGGTATTATCTTCTGCACTCAGGAGGAGAATCAAGGTTGACCAAAGCATTTCTCACTTTATCTTGCTTCTGTTAACTGAGATTCACATTCCCTTCCTGTTGCAGTGTTGTTCCTTCAATAGTTTGCATCAGTTTTTATTTACAGGTAATAAATATTGTGCAGAAGTAGCTTTAGATGCTCTGTTCTAAATGAGAGTAATTCTTCAACATACTTACATTTCTTAGCTATTACTAATATTGCTTATAGTTGTATATTTATATATATTTACATGCTCTCTATACATGATATGTGTATACATATATTCTGTGTGTGTATATATATACTGATTTAGATTTACAAATTCAAGCAAGGAGGGACTAGAGCAGCTGTTCTGGTACTGCTGTTTGGCACTTTTGTTAGAATTCGCTATTAAGCTGAATAGTCTTTCTTTTTATTTCCATCTTTGAATCGCAAGTTTGTTACTAGGTTTCACACATACATGGGGAAAAGCGAAACAAACCCTCAAAAATATCTAATTGAAAAAAGTCCAAAATCCAATATAGGGCTGTTATCTACATATAGCTTTCTATATGCAGAGATTCTCTTTCCTTTCTCTCCTGGAAAAATAACATGCAGAAGAATGCCCTAAAAAAAGGAATTGTACTGGGATTTTTGTTTGTTTCTTCTTTTCCTTACCAGTTCCCCTAAGGGCAATTTCATGTCTTTCTGTCCCCATCCTACAATTCTTCCTGCAGAAAGTTGCAATAATAAGTGGGAATAATTATCTGTAGATCAAAGTGTTTTTCTGCCAATATCTCTTCACTGAGATATCAAGTAGTTTTACTGGTGAATCATGAAAAATCCAATATGATATTTAACAGTTAAAAGAGGTCACTTGTTTAGCATATACAAAATAGACCTTCTCATGCAGCAGGGACACAGTGCTCAACACGACCAGGGCAGTGAGTTCTCCACTGTACTCAGCACTGGTGAGAGCTGAGTACAGTTCTGGGCCCTTCACTACATGAAAGACATCGAGGTGTTGGAGTGTGTCCAGAGAAAGGCAATGAAATTGGTGAAGATACTAGAGAACAAACGTTATGAGGAGATACTGAGGTAACTGGGGGTGTTTGACACAAAGTAAAGGAGGCTTAGGGGACCTTATCACTCTCTACAACCACCTTTTGCTGAGTAACAATAGAGCAAGAGGAAATGGCCTCATGTTATGCCAGGGGAGGTTTAGATTCAATACTAGGAAAAAATTCTTCACTGTAAAGGTTGCAAAACACTGGAACAGGCTTCCCAGGGAAGTGATTACCAGGAAGTATTTAAAAGAAGTCTGGATGTGCTACTTAGAAACAGGGTTTATTTGTTCCAGTGGGATGTTTATGGTTGGACCCAATGATCTTCAGGGTCTTTTTCCAATCTAACTCCAATCCAATCATTTCTAATCTATGATTATATGTTATCCAGGGTTTTTAATGAAACACTGGCATAATTTTTTTTTATAGTTTTGTTTTCTTACATGCAAATAAAAGTGACTTATAAGAGATTTAAATACTGTTTCTATTCTTACAGTGCATTTCTTCAAAACAATGCTGATGCCAAATACCAGAGAAAAAGAAAATTCTCAGCTTTAAAGAATTGCAGTAAAAGAAACACACAGACAAAAAAAAGTATTCATGAGGTTCTTTTTACAGGAATCTAACTGCATTTCTACCACAATATTGAATGAACTAGGTTATGGTTTAATTTTTTAGTGGAATTTTCAGTAAATTGATGGTACCAAACAATAGAAAACCTATCTTCATCATACATTTTACAAATATTATTTTCTGCACTCTAATAATTTCGATATTGTTTCAAAAGCAAAAACATATCTAACTTATATGTAAGAGAATGTTTTAAGAACTATTTGTTTCCAGAAACCAAATCCATACTTTTGTCATGGTTGCATGAGAAAGACTGCCAATATATGTATAACTAAACTATGTATTATATCTCTATCTACATTACTCCTGACAAACTGTTAATGGTGAGTCATCTGAAACAGCCACTCCTTGCACACCCAGGCCCTGCAAGGCAATGTTTCCTCACTTTCACAAAGACCCAGCCATGATAACTCCCTTCAGGAGAGTACCAACACAGTTACACCCATCCCGAGGGACAAATGGGCCCACATAAAATGGCAGCTACAACCATCAGAGACCCCAAAAATATCATAGGATTATATCATTCCATTGTGAAACTCCCTGTCGTGGTGGAGCTACCACCTGAATCTGACCGCTACCACTGGACATTCAGAGAAGAATCAGGCCTTTCCACAGGACCACCACTTCCAACAAGATCACACCTACCACTCCAACAGGACTGAAACCACTGGTTACAACCTGACTGTTGTACCTTGACTCCACTGGTTTAAGCCAGTGTTTCTGAACTATTGCCTTTATTGTAATTTTCTTATTAAACTGTAACTCTGACTTGAAATCTCTCACAAAGTATTTGCATGGGGTTAATTCCTGCCACTGGTTTACTTTCAAACCAGCACAACTCTGTAACTTGCAATATGAATCTCAACTACCAAAAAGCAAAAGGAGACTGGCAGTGAATTTAAGTAGACGAAGCCAGAAATTAAATCTGAGTGCTTTCCCTCCACAGTTCCCTTGAGAAGAAAAAAATCAACATTTAATGACATTATATTCTCTGTTTTATATAATTGGAGGAAAATCTGTTAACTGAAAGTTGATTGTCAAGGTGCAGCTGCATATGTATAAAAAATCAAAACAGACTGTATTTGTAACTTTAAGTATTGAAGACATTGATTGCTAAATCTTGAAACAAACTGCTATTTCTCTTTTCCTTTATACAATTGAAATTCCCAAGGTCCTTCTAATTTGTTATTTTACCTTCTATTTTGCCTAAAAGGTGTAATGTTTCTTTAGACTAGTTCAGTTTTGCATATGTCAAACTCTCACACACAGATATTAAAGGACTTTTACTGGAAATTCTCTAGAAAAAGAAAGAACTGGAAGAACAGGCAAGTGTTTTTATCTGAGCCTTTCTGCTGCTGATGCTGCCATAATTGATAAGCTCATGAACTTGCTTTTCAGAACAGGTGACAAGGCCAGTAGCTGCAAACTTCAAGGTATGGGTTGAGACATTACCAAAAGGCAGGAAAAATCTGGATGAACTTCTGTAAGGAATGATGTTGCTTGTTGTCACTGCAATTCTGGTGTTTGTGTAGTTTCAGAAAGGTTTTGCCTTCTAGTCTACTGAAATGAAAGTGTGTCTGCTCTTCAGATCTCTTACACACAAAGTGCATCCTTCAAATACAAAGGTGGCTTCTGGGCTGTATAGTAAAAAGCCAATTTTTGTCTCTGGATCAACTGTCATGATTAGCCTTCAGTATCAGAATATCTTGTTTTAGGGAGTTAACCTTCCCAACATTCACATATAGAGGGTATAAATCAGACATTTTCCATATTTTACCGTCTCCTCTGATGGTCAAAGGAAAAGCTATTTTTACATTGTCAAACAATATTGCCCAAGAGAAGTAGATTAGATCTGGGCATCCAACACCCACATCATCTGCCTTCTGGAAAAGGGGCAAAGAACTCCTTAGGTCTACCTCTAGTAAGACAGTGGGCCGTAATGGTTGAAGAGATTCTAATTTATACTACTGTAACACACCTTCCACCTCAGTTTTATAGGAGAGACATTTTGTCAACTTTGCTTTGTGAACCACAGCATAGTGGGAGGGCACAAATAGAAGATTAATTTTAAAAATGTGTTTCTGAAATGAGCTAACATGCTAATGTGAATGCAATTGATGTCAACCAAACCATGGTTTGAGGTAAATGGTTAATTCAGGACCCACTAGGCACAAAAAATAGAATTTCAAGTTAAAACAACTTCAATAATGTGCTGAAGAGACCATGAGGGAATTAACATGCCTACTTTTCACCTTTCATAGCTTCAATTTGAGAAGTGTACCAAATCCTGGCAGAATGGTTTTATAATCAGAAATTAGGGGAATACACAATAGGGTGCTAACAATACCTATTCAGAAATTATGGTGCTTTTTTCTTCACATCATTTTAAGTTAAATTTGTTTGATTCTATGCATACAAATGGTTAGTTTACATATAAAAAAGAAGAAAGAAGGAAATAATTTAAACTGCTGAGAATGGAATTGGTTTCTGTGTTCGTGGTATTACGATATTTTGTCAAGCCACAAAATGAAAACTTTTTGGTAGCTGTGAATCAAGATTTTTAGAAAAACTTTCAATGTATACCTTAGAGAATGAAGAAAACCTTGTCATTGGGTAACTTACTGGAGTTCTGAAGAAGAGATTAAGTTCCAATTATTTTTTTTTTATTTTTTCTGATGGTATTATTCATTGCTAGAGAATTTCATCTACCTCTATTTCCCTCTATGTGGTTGGCTTCACATCTATACAAGTCAATGACAGAGCTCCCACTGTTGAGTTAGAATCAGCTTAGTAAAGAATAGAAAGACTTTATGAGAAATTCTACCTCTATGAGTAATTGTAAAGTTTGATGATTTTTCTGTAGTTATTTGATAAAAATGAGGTGTTCCCATCAATTTGAACTCAGAAAATATTATATATGAGATTTTAGAAGATTATATCTGATTTGTACTTCTTACTGCTAAAGAAAGGGTAAATAAAATTCAGTCTGGCAAGGAAAATTTTATACATTCTAAGACTGACAACAGTCAACAAGGTGGACAATACCTTATCTGTATATAAGATATATTTTTCCTATTTTAATTATAAAAAACAGAAGTGTTTTCACTTAGTCAAAACCATGTTGCACTCGATTAACAAAAATTATCCATCAAGTTTAATAAAAATTGGCATATCATTTTCCATTTACATTAACTTCTATTATGTCTGGTACAAGTACATGCCTTGCAAATTCTACCTATTTGGCAAAAGCATAATCTTTATGCTAAGCACTTAATGAAATGTCTGCACTATTTACTATATTAAGTATTTCTGTGAAAAGCTAAAACCTGTAGTACATATTGTCTCCAGATATGGAGTGAAGCTTTCAAAAAATGACTGAAAATTGCAGATTTTAAGGACATTTCCTGTTGCTTTTCACCTATGATAAAAAAATTTTTGATTATGCCTTAATACTTTCATGGTTCTGTATGACACTAGAGGGGGTTGATTTTTTTGCTTGCTTTCAGAGCAGCAGGTACAACTAAATGGAACTGTTAATAATCATTCCCATGTCTTCAAGCATCCCAAAACATCACAGCCAAATCACTCAGTGTCATAAAATTAAACACATTTTTAGTGATCAGGATGACTGTTGAGGATAGATAGCAAGTTCTGTTCAACACAAATACACTCCTGTGCTCATGCTCTGGATAAAAAAATCCCCACACCACCCAATCCAGCTGTGATTACCAGCATGACTCAAAGGACTAGGACACTCACTTGTCTGACTGGTCTAGGTGTCCAAGTCCTAGCTGCCAGACTGGCTTAATGTGTAATGATTCGACCTTGGGCTCAGTCCTCAGCATTTGGTACAGTGTTACAGTCATATGTTTCTTTTAACCTCTGTAGGATTATTGTTTTCTGTTTCAGTTTTCCATTTATTGCTTTCAAGCAACTATTGCAACAAACAAAATTGCTTTCAAATAATTTTTCTTTGTATTGCTTTCAATTTCCCACTTATTGCTTTCAAACCAAGATGCTTTACACAAGCTGCCACAGGTCTCTTTGATGAGTTGAGCCAAAGCCAAACCATCTGACCTTCTCTACATCCCAGGTCAATTAGTGATCATTCCTTGGGTCATTATCACCTGGCCTCCTGCCTTAAATGCGTTATAAGGCCATAAAGCTCTTAAGAGCTCACGTCTCTGCCTCTTGCTCCTTTGCCAGAAAGAAATCCTTTCTTTGCCTTGTCTGAGTTTTCAGTATGTTTCCCATGTAACAGTTATGTGTCCTTGGATTGTTTTCCCAGAGCATGATTTTCATCTATTGAGACAGAGTTGGGTAGATGTGGTCAAGATCTTGCATATCTGAGTGGTTCTTTTGGGTGGGTTTCATACCTGAATATGGTTGTTCTGATAGAAAATACTTGCAAACACTTGCAGAAAATTTAGTCAGATCTTTGACTGTTGAAAAAGGCAAATGAATATAGGAATAATAATTTGTCTTAGTATTTCAATCAAAAAAGTTATGGAAACTCATTCATTAATTGATGAAAATTTTAAAAAACCCAAACACTGTAAATCCAACACTTCCACTCTAAAACACTACCTTTTTGATGATTCTTGTCTAATGAATAAACTCTTTGAGCACTCACTGTTGTAAACGTTGGATTGTGTGTGTGGATATAATTACTTTCATTTTTGTTCACCTTAGGACCAAAAAAATAATTCAGGCTGGAACATGAGGACTTGAAAGTCCAGCCACCTGCTCCGAGCATGGCCATTTGTGAGGCCAGACCAAAATGCTCAAGGCTTTGTCCACCCTGGTCTTCAAAACCTCTAAAGATCTAGATAGAGACTATACAACTTCTCAGGGCAACCTGGTCCACTGTCTGAAAAGTGGTAACACTTTTCTTGTTATAGCCACTCTGAACTGCTTTGGTTTCAGCCTCAGACTCATTATCCAATCTCCATACCATCTTGCCAACCATTTGCTGGATTTTCATATTTTTGATGTCTTTTTTTTTTTTTTATTATGAACTCCAAAGTATCCAAAACTCCAAAGTAGGAGATAAATGAGGAATGCTGAGTGAAGAGGGAAAATCATTTGCCTTGATCTACTGATTGGGCCCCATGAATACAGCCCAGGATTCTGCTGGCCAGGCATGCTGCTAGCTGATGTTCGGCTTCTGTCTTCTCCCCAGTGTTGCAGCAGACCTCGCGTTAGGGGGGAAAATGAGCCAAGACACAGACTCTCATTCAACAACACAAAAAGGGCCTCTGTTTATTCTCCTTTACAGCTTTGCTACCCTAATTCCTCTGTTTATTCTCCTTTACAGCTTTGCTACCCTAATTGTGACTACAGCAAGCTCCTACTGCAGGGTCCAACTTCAGACTCTGACTGTGGCTATTTCCTGCTGGATTGTGACTGCAGGTGCTGGTTTGCAGACTCTGAGCACAGCTTTCATCCAGCTCAGCTGTGACTGCAGGCTCCAACAGCAGCTCTGACTCCATCAGACCCAGAGCAACCTCACAGCAGATCTTTTACTACAGTAGCTCTCTTCCTTGTTTTGTTCTTGTCCGTCTCTGGATCATTCCCTCTACCTCAAGGCTCCTCAGTGTACACTTTGTGCAGGCTCTCTACCTCTAAGATGCCCTAACTACTGAACCCCACCCCTTTTATCACACTTTTCTTCATTGGCCACAGCTGTGACCCATTACAGGCAAGGCTATTCCTCTTCTTTGGTAATTAGTACAAACATGATTTATCAGGGGTGAGGTCACCTGTAATCTCTTCTACTACACCTACACCCAGCTGTCATTTCTCAATTTGTGTCACTGCTCAGGGGATTTAACATCCCAAGGGCAGGGCTTTGCTTTTGTTCTTGTTGAATTTCACCATTTCCTTGTCAGCTCATTCCCCCAACTTTTCTATTATTCTCATTATAACAGTGCTACCCTCAAGAATATCTGCTGGCTTCTATGACTATTAATTTGAATATGCCTTCCTGTTATGCATGACTTAGGACCAATACACTTTGAAATTAGGCACTCTGCTTGTAAAATGGAAGTAAAGGTTTTTGACACTGTTAAATGTATATATCTTGACCTGTCCTAAAAAGGTATTTATCATTTGTTTTATAACAGCCTTACACCAGAACCTGGATTTTTAAACTCTTTTAATTATTTCTGCACACTCTAACTCAACTCAGAGATTCCTGTTACTACTCCTTCATAGTATGGCTTGTCCAAGTGCTCAAGATGAGTAAGAAGGAAGACCCTGATTATTAGCAGTCCTTTCAGTCTCTAGTAAAATTCTGGACAAGGTTATTTTGGGAGTTATTGAAAACGACTAGAGAGACACTCCAGTCATTGGTCATAGCCAGCATAGATTCATGAGGGTTAACCATTAAGTTGGTTCTGTTTAACAAACTTAGTTCCCTTAGTTGGCCAAGGCAAGCCCAAAGAAGTGGAGGGTTTTTTTTGTTTGGTTTGGTTTTTTGTTTAGTTTTTTTAGTAAAGCACTTGATACTGTCTCTCATACTCTCTTCAGGACTAATGTCCAACGTACAGCTAGACAAATCCATAATACAGTTGATGAGAAATTGTCTCTTATGTTGGGATGGTGGCAGTCATCAGTGGAGTGCCACAATGTTTAATTTATAAACCCAGTCTTCTTTAATATTTTTGTAAATATTCTGGATGCAGGAAGGGCACATTAGTTTTTTCAGAAATAGAAAATTAGGAGATGCCACAGACTCCCTCAAGGGTAGAGGCCTTTCAGAGAAATCTGGATAGACTAGAGACTTTCAATCACCAACTCTATGAAATTGAATGAGTACTAGATGTTACACCTAAAATCGTGTAATCTCCTTGTACACATAAATGGGGGCAGGAGAGCTCGGAAAGAATCCATCTGGAAGAAGACCTGGGAGTTTGGGTTTATTTCAGGTATTCCTGCAAGGAGCAGGGAGTTTGGTTTGATGATCTTCTCTGATCCCTTTCAATTTGTCATATGAATTCTATGAATCTTTCACTTTTGTATCATTGAATTAAATATCTATTGTTTCTCTGAGACTCCCATTTAAAGTTTCCCTGTCTTATCATCAACATGTTTCACAAACACACTCATGGTTTAGCTCTAAGTCATTGTGGAACTTTGTTCCTCAAATGCTTACTTCTTATAAGTAGGTAAACTCATATTTTTCTAGAGTATTTCCTATGTACTGTGTTAATCAAGAATTTGCTGTAATAGAGCATATTTGTAATAAACTTCTGAACAGTCACTTGAACTACCTTTTCAGAAATTCAGGAGTGAATGGTACTACAAATTAAAAATAGGAGTAGAATGTAAATACAGTATTAAAGTCACAGACAATCCCATTACTTGGAACATATTCTTTTGGTTTTTTTCTGTGTATAATATGCAGAACAGATTTTTATAGTCAGGCAATTATTAATAACTTTTAAATAGTAGCAGCAATTTATTTTGCATGTTGTTTCATGATAATGTTGTGGATACTGAAAGCCAAATATTTTAAGTTCCATTAAAGCGTGAATTCTGGAAAACTCCCTTATTAATACTGATAATAGTAAAAAAGTTGCAAATTTTGATGAATTGTTCCTGCATTGAAGTGGTATCTATTTAAATTTGCACTGAGTGCAGCCGTGCTTTAACTGTCATCACTTGTTTGTTACCCACATTCAGCAGACCTGTCCTTTTACACTGCTCTTGAAAAATGCTAGTTCAGATTCATTGAGATAAATGGAAATAATTATGCTGAAATTATTCCCTTAATTAAATATTTTATAATGAAGACACTATATGTTCTATGAGGGATTAAAAAAGAAAAAATAAAGTCTAATGTGTGACGCTAACTCAAAGATAAGCTACCATAACAAACTGAGAAAGGCATCCAGTGATAAGCCTCAATAATAAACCCTAAGTGTTTTGGTGGTTTGTTACTGCAACTTGTGGTAACGCCTGTGATCAAATGGCATTTAGCTTTCCTTGGCAATCTTTCATGAGCCCTTTGTTACCTTTTAAAAAGTGTCAATCTAAGATTCCCTATCTTACTTTGAAAAACAGATGTAGTTGCTGCTTTACTAAAACCATGATCTGGGAGATATAAAAGCAGAGATCAAATTTATAAGAGATACCCTGCTTCCAGTAAAATATATTGCATTGTGACTCCCTCTGGGATATGCAAACTTACTGTAATCTTAAAACTTTTTCTGGGAGCTGGACAGAAAAGTCATATACAGCTTGCCCTTTACAGATTCATGCACACTTTCCATGGGTGGCTTGAGCCATGCAAGAAATTCTTTAGATCACTCTGGGAAGTACTATGGGTGCATTTGGTGCACAAGTCTGCTGTCTTTAGCTCAGACATAACAGATTAAGATAATATAGGCCTCCCAGCTATGACTTCTGTTTTCTCTGTGTCTACATGATTGATAGGAAAGGTATTAAAAGTTAGACACATTAAATGCCTTTACACCTTTGTCTCTGAGACAGAAGCGGATACTGATTACAAGTCTCTTATTTCTGTTTTCTGCTCTAACAGTAAGAGATTCTTGTAAAAGGAGTAACATAATTTCTTCTGTAGTCAGAGATTCCTAAACTTTGTAGTTGAACATGATTTGCAATGTATTTTGCAGAACCAGAGGGAGTCAAGATCATATAAATACTCAATAAACTATAACCATAATAGCTACTTAGCCATTCTATGATTCTAACCCCCTGGTTAGATTATGCTCCCATGCAGGGAGCAGCTAGCAGAAAAGTCGGTTTTAAATAAAGAATACGTTAGTTGTTTTTAATATAACTCTGTGTTATTCCAAATTATTCAGTTTTAAGTTTAAAGGAAGAAGAAAAAAATATTGAGTGCTGACTGGGCATGTCAAGCATGGAAAATGAATAGAAGAAATTAGTTCTGCATATCACCTGAGAACCTAGAGAGTGGCTGATGGAAAAGGTTTAAATGTCACAGTGCAACAGATGCAAACAGACTTCCTTGTGGTGAAAAGTAAGCTTTGGTGAAGTCTTGTTACACTGTGACTTTATTTATTTGTTATAGATATTGAATAATTTATACTTTATAATTACATTTGACTGTGAAGGTAATATTTCCCAAGGAACTTGGGAGGACTAAAAGACATAAGCACCAAATTAAAAATTTGTCATTCAGTGAAATATAAGTAAACTCAAATATTAAGGAATTTCTCAAGAAACAGCTACAAAAATGAAATATTTGGGATCCAACCGAAGCATAAGAAAATGTCCTTAAATATGTCTTTGTGTATACAGATATAAATATATATACATAAGTATACATTTACAACTGATACACTACTATGGCTCAAGAAATAAAATAAAAGAGGACATTTTAAATGCTATGGAAGTATGTTTATGTTGGAAATATTAAATTACTTCCACAGGAAACGGCTTCAAAATAAATAATACTCAAGCACTCAAGGAGTAAATGCAAGAAATATATGTAAAATAACTTTCAACATATATAGCATCCTGATTTTTTCTCTTCTATGCTGTCACATATCACAAAAATTTTACTCTTCTTTATTTTGACATCTTTTGCTCTTGAGGACGGAGACAGGAAAGAGTTGTGAGAAAGGCTCATTATCAAAGTGAAACTCCTTAAAGCTGTGTGCATTACTTGAATGACTACTTGCACATTTGAAGTTACCAAACAAAATATTTTTTAAAATAGATGAATAGCTTTAATTCGCTGGTTTGGAAAAAGTACTTATGTGAGGTGTCTGTGGAATAAAACACCAGTATCTTCAGCTATAGATTGCCTTCATTAGAATTTCAATATAGGGAAAAGACTCTATTAGATATGATACTTACTTCTGTCTATAATTCTAATATTTTCTTAATTTATTCAGCTTAGAGAAAGTAGTTTTAAAAAAGTTTGAAAAGTTTTTAAAGAAGAAAAAGAGGAAGTCCAGAGATTTTTTCACTGCTTCTGTTGCAGATATTTTTAGGAAATTATGCTCTTAGCTTCATGGAATCAGAAAAGTGTTAATATAATTTAAAAGATATGAACTGTACAGTGTTTCTAATACAACAGTTTAAAAAAAAAGAAAAATCATCCCAATAAGATACTAAATTACTTCAGGTAATAAGTATGAATAAGTACTCTGATGTGCTCACATATTTTCATGATCCCCAGTATTTATTTGTGGTGAACCTCAATATATCTCTCTACCTCTTAAACTATCTAGTAAAAATGTACACAATTCAAGTTTTTATCACATTTCATCTTTATTAATTAAGCTGTCTAAATATTTAGGCATATAGGCTAAAAAAAGAATCTAGACTTCTTCCACAGTCAGTGAAGAATTAGTTCTTTAAAAGGCTGCTTCATCCTAAGGTTGTTATTCAAATACCTTAAGAAGAGGTAAAATATCTTCTGCAGGTTCAACTGTCCCTACTGACTGGAGAGTTGGAATCAAACGGCTGCATTTGTATGCCTGAAAGAGGTAAAGATGAATGGCCTCCTTAACCTGTTGGACTCTAGCAAATGGTTCTCATCTGTTTGTTTCAAATAATTTTTGTATTGTATACTTGATGTTACCTCCAAACCCACAAATTTAACGTGATGTTTAAATATGTTATGCAATATTTGCATAAAAATAGTATATTAATATTTACTATATGTGTATTACTGACCCTTTCTACTTTTCTCCATCTGTATTTTTCCCATTGTACTTATTCCTATTTTCACTATTATTGATGAGTGAACAAATTATTAACTATTTAAATATGTCATTAAGAATTGAATGAGTCAATATTTTGTTGCCTAATCTATCTCCTTTTAATGACATTAATTTAAGGCTTCTTAACTAATCCTTTTACCATGTTATAGACAGATTCTTCCTTATCTTGGCACGTGAACAATAAAACATCTTTTTGCGATTATTTTCTGCCCACAGGAATTAATTACGAAACTATTAAGAGTATAGCAAACATAATGCTTATTTTAGAATTTCCCATATTATCTGTTGACAAGTCAATAGGTAATCATCACTGATTTATACAATATGTAAAAGAGTTTTAAAATTCCATTGCTTTCCTCTGCAGAAAGAGAGAAATTCTTATTGCTACCCAGGCAGACCAAATTACATGAAATGGTTTAAAACCACTGAGCTATCATGATATACCTAATTCTATATCCTAAATCTTGTGTTATCTTTTATTAAAATGAGACTGAGTCATCAGAACTACAGAGTAGATATAGCTTGAAAAATAGTGATGAGCATATAGTGGTTGTTGGTTTATCTTGTTCTTGATTCTAAGAATAAAATTAGTGTTACCTACAGTATAAGATACTCTTCTTAATGCATATGGTTTCCAATTCAGTAAATGTTGTTAATTAAAATGAAAGTGTTTATTGTGCACAGTGTATAAAAGGGAGAAAGGAGTTTATTAATTTGAACTATTAGATCTGAGATAATAGGGCTTTGAATCCCTAAGCAGGTATTATCTGATCAAAGTACATTTCTACTATATTGTTTTCTGTATCCAGAGACAGAGACTGGTAAGAACCCCAGAAGTAATTTTTTCTCCTAAAACTATAACCCATTATAATAATGATTCTAGAGGTCTTGGTTTAGCTTAGACAAAGAGATGTTTTCTTCATTAAGGGGAAAAAAAAATTAATGTGGGCCTTTCCTTCATCCAATATCAATGACTGGAACCTGGTTAATTTTCAGGTGCTGAACTTCTCATAACTAATGTGGGTTGAAGTTCACTGATGGTTGCATGCAGATGTGAAGCACAGTCATACTCCCCTGTAGTTGGCTCCAATCACTCATTCTGTCCAGTAGATGGATCTAGACCCTAGTCTCCTCTGCTAGCTGGAATTTAAACCTTCAAACTCCCTGGCTACTCTGCTCTCTTGCTCTACCTGTTGGCTTGTATGACCATGAGTTCTCTAGTAGCTCATATGCCCAGGGTGAAAATGGAGAGGTCATGCCTGTAGATGATAGTCAGAATTTATTGCAAAGCCAAGTTAGATTGTAGTGATAAGGTGTGAAGCTTAGCCCAGCAAGGAGTTAGGAAGTTAGCTATGCAATGAGAATACATCACGAAATTGTACAAAATGGTACAAATGGATAAAGTAAAATCTAAACAAGTCAGTCTAGTCAGAATTCTACACTTGCCATTTTACCTATTACAGAAGTACTGACACCATACAGATTAATGGACAAAGGGCTCATTAATGTCAGAGCCAAAATTGTTATGTAGAAAGTCTTCCAAGTATCAACTTAAATTCTTTTGTGTTATTCTTATCCTCTCTAGGTAATTTTGAGTGCTAAATTTAATGAAGACAGTCTCTTGTAAGCAGCAAGCTGGTGACTGTCACTGAGTTCTCAGCATCTTGATTTGCTCAATGGGAAGAATGTAGGGCCAGTGAAGGTCCCTGTTTCTTAAGCTTAGGTACATATGGGCTTGTATTTATGCACTCAGTGGTCACAGTCTGCTCAGCTTTCTGAGGTTCCCAGCTAAATGGTTAAAGCCTAGGTATTTCCTGGGATTCTGTTGTGCAAAGCCTGTAGTTTTTACTAATAAAGTAGGGAAAATTATTTGATTTAGTGACAGTGTTTGGTTTTCTTTTATGAGGTTTGCCATCAGAATACTGACTCTATATAACTCATTGTGAAGGACAGAATGGCCCAGGTGAGAAATGTAGACTTTTAAAGCTTTAAAATCTTTTCATAGAAGTTGCTTTCTTTACCTTTTAAAAAATAAAAAAATGTTCTGAATTGAGAAAAGTACTGTGGCATTGCCAATAGTTCTGAGAAGTCGAATCCCTCAGGTAGTAAATCCCTCAGGGATTTGGCACGTTAGCACAGCTGATATACAGGGCACTGTTGTTAAGAGCTGGGTCTAACAGTGGGAGAATTGTGTGATTCAGCCTGAGAAGAGATAAAGGCAATAAGACTGACATTTGAGAAGCATCATCAGAGAAACTGGGAAGTGGGAAGAATTACAGCCAGACCAAAACTGTGAACTCTCTCTAAAATAGTTTTAGAATCTTTTGTCTATAGAAAATCACTCAGACTGTCAAATCTTCAAGGATTAATGTACCAAATTAAATTTGCCTTTTTTAACTAAAATATTTCAGCCTTTCCTTCATGTCTGGGCATTTAAATGTCAGCATGGTGCTAAATGTTCTTTTTGTATTACAAAGTTAATTGTAGCTCTTTAAAGGAGCTTCTAGACTTTTAGTTTGGTTTGACGGAATCGTTATTAAATGAACCAATAGGACTTTATATCTACTAAATTTGATTCTGAGTGGTTACTCGTTAGTTCACAGCCCCCAATTATCCTAGACACATCTTTGTGATTTAACAATTAATTCATTAGTATCAGTACTATTTTTGCATCATCTTTCAAAGAAAGTCTTATTGCCATTTACACAAAATCATAAAATAAAAGTTATTTATATTTGCAAACAATGAAGTAAAAGCAGACTGCCATTCACCTATTCAGGTCCCCAATGCAGCACAACTTACTGTATTTCACTATTTAATCGTATTCATATTAGAGCATTTTATTTTAGGGGGAGAAAATCCCCAAAATACATAAATCCCCCTTTTTTATTTGATGGCCATGATGTCAGATGCATTATAGACCTTCTTGGATTCCTTATATGGCAAATCATTTTTATACAAAAACCAAAAAGAAACCACCCTCATTTTCTTTTATATTTTCTTCTTAACTGTTTAAACTCTCTGCTGAGAGCTATCAAAAAGTTTGCTTATCCTAGTAGGTGCTTACTGTTCAGTGATCATTCTTGCTTAACATTTATGCAAGAGACAAGCTTTGCTTTGCTTCTGCTTCTAACTGATAGTGCATGACAAATGAGAGCTTCACAATTGTTTTTTTTTTATTCAAAGACTTATTGGGAAATCTCTACTTTTCTCCTCTTCCTTCTGCCATCTGCACACAATCTTTCCTAAGGTAAAACAAAGCAGTGGTTCCTAGATATGTGTTTTTGTATTCGTATATATTTTATTAAAGTTTTATATAATATTATAAACTTACACTAGACACAATTTTTGGTTTTCTTCTGCTTTTCCCACAGAACTTGGAGAGGAGAGAGAAAACATTTTTCTTGCAATTTTTGTTATTTAAGAACAGAATTTTTCTACAGAAAAAAATGCAAAAGTGGTTTTCTCTCTGTTTGGATGTTTATGTGAAACTTGATTTCAGAGATTACATGATAACTGTCAATTATTTAATTTAAAATGTTAATACAGTGATTACCTAATCCACTAATCCTTACTGAAGGCAATGTTAGGAACCTTCAGTGCTACATGAGAACAGCAATTCATCAGGCAGTCACAATATGTCAGAAACATATACTTCTACAACTAAATATAATGGTTGATTGATTTCGGAATCTTCAAATGCCTAGCATTGGTACTTCTATTTCTATCATAATTAATTATAAAACACAAATATTATTCATTTGAATAGGAACTCTTATTTCAGCACAATATTTTACATAACATTTATAGAACATTATAGCTGGATAATTTTCTGAAGACTTCCACATTATGTTCAAGAGTATTTAAATGCCAGAAAAAGTAAGGCATGTGAGAAGCTCCCTGCAATACTGACAAAAATAAAATGTAACATTTTATGGTGAATTTTCAGGGAAATGTACTGTATTTGATTATTTTGGTTTTTAAAAATCTCATTGAAGTTATCTGCTACTGAGGAATGCAAGATGGGCACAGAATCAATAAATATTCAGAGAATGTAAAGACCTCAACAGTATTCTATAAAGAGAACATTTGGGCTGCTTAGCATATGCATGCTTTGAATACCCATTTAAAACAGGGAATTAGAATCAAAACACAGATTTTAGAACTTCCATTTTTTCTGGGGTTCTAGGGCTTGACTGGTGAGATAGTGGGCACTCATCTCATTGGTAAATAAGATCTCAGGAAAGAACAGGGTCTTTTTTGATTGTAAGATCCCTTATTGTGAAAGATGCCAGAAACCAGTAGCATGATATTTTCAGCCTCCAGTATCTCCAGGCACAGTTTATTTGCAGAAAATAGATCATCTCGAACTACTGCATCTAACACAGCCTACCATAAACCAGGGGGACATGGTGCAGGGTACCATAATTGTATGAGATGCAGGTGTAGACAGGGAAAGGAAAAGAAAGGGAAGGGTCAGACATATATGTCCATCTTATGTCTGATATATTCAATGTAACATGGTGGTTTTGGGGTGTTGTTTGAGGCTGTGTTAGTTTCAGCCTGAGGCAAGGATTTAGAGCAGTAATGTTGAGCTTAAAGGTTAAATGTAGGATACCTCACCTAATACCCATTCATAGCAATTTACCGGCTCCTAGGATGAGAATTCTTCTCATACGAACTTAATATCTACAGTCTATTTTATTTCATTTAATCTGGTCAATTTAATCTGAACATAATTCATGCAAATAATAGAACTTTAGGATATACAGTTCAAGTATCCATTTTGATTCTACAGTTTAAAGGAGAACATCTGCAATTTAGCTTTACACAGGTAAAAAGATAGCTGAGATTAGTTTTATCTCTAAAGGCTTCATTGGGCAGAAAAGTATTACTCCATTTATTTCCACATAAATAATCTGTATAAGGATTACTCACCTAAGATATTCAAAATTGGTAAAGAATTGGTAAAGAAATGATGTTTGAAAAAACATAACAGATCATCAAATCCCTGACTTCACTGTAGTATAGACTTCTGCCTTGACATCTGGGGTACAGTGCATCTATTACATAGGGGCAGATGAAGCTGAGAAACAATCCTCAAGTTCCTATACTGTCTGCCTTATTAGTTGAGAATATGGTCTCTCCAAAATTGCCATGCTGGAGCAGGTAGATTCCTGAAAGAAGGCTGTGAAACCATGGAAAGCCCATGCTGGAGCAGGTTCCTGGCTGGGACCTGCAGACCTTAGGAGAGAGGAATCCCTTGCTGGAGCAGGTTTCCTGGCAGGACCTGTGACCCTGTGGAGGACTCATGCTGGAACAGGCTGTTCTTGAAGGACTGCACCTCATGTAAGAGTGATACACGTTGGAGTTCATGGAGAACTGTTGGCTGTGGGATGGACTCACATTGAATGGGTTTGTGGAGGACTGTCTCCGGTGGAAGGGACCCCACATTGGAGCAAGGGAATGGCTCTTCTCCCTTGGGAGCAGTAGGAACAACGTGTGATGAACTGACCATAACCCCCATTCCCTGTCTCCCTGTGCTGTTGGGAGAGAAGAGGTAGAGCTTGAGAAGGAGAAAGAGGCAAAAGGAAGGTGTTTTTCAGACTTAGTTTGCTTCTCATTATCCTGCTCTAATTTTGTTAGCAGCTATTTCAATTAATATCCCCAATTTAAATCTGCTTTGTCAATGATAGTACTTGGTGAGTGATCTCTCTCTGTCCTTATCTCAACCCATAAACTCTTTGTTACATTTTCCCTCCCCTGTACATTTGTTGAAATGAGTGAGTGGCTTTGGTGGGTGCTGAGCATCCTGGCAGAGTCTGCCCAATACACATGGCATGATTTTTTTTAATCATTCTACTGTTATAGTTTGACATTTCAAAAGCACTTGCTTTCAGCAAAATAGTGATAACAAAAATACCACAGAATTAAAGGCAGTAGGGCTTCTTAGAAAACTCTTGTTTAAAAAAAGATTAATTAAAAATAAATGTTTGAATCCCATTCTTGCACAACACTAGAAGTTAAAAGAGATCTTTGAAGTAGTTATTTGACAACTTGTTTTCTAAAACACTAGATTTTACAATATTACTCACCTACTAACAGTTATATACCATTTCATGGATTAACACAAACCAAAACTAGCTGCAATCAAAAAAAAAGACATTAGTATTCTCCTGACGAAGTTGTCATTGACATTTCTTTGCCACTAGATTTAATCAGTTCTCAACCATTGTCATTAGATTAAATCTGTTCTTAAAGAGATATCCCAACAAAAATTGAATGTCTTTCTTTTCTCATTCTCTATTAGAAATGCACATCACACAATGAAGATATAGAATCTGTAAAACATAAAATAACCAGTGCAATTTTAAAAATGCTCTCACATAATGAGTTACAGAATTTTATTCCCAGTATTGGTGGGATTTCCTTGGACTTGTCTGCCAGAGGGTTGGCGAGCCAAAAAGATTTTTACTCCCATAATACCTCCTGTGATGAATCCATAGGCAAAATGCAATGCTCTAAACTGTTTTTGCATATGTAAGGCTTATCAGTTCAGACAGGACTTCAACACTAAACATATTTTTAAGGTTGTAATCTTAACATATTCTGAATATTACCAAACCACAAGAGATGAATGCTCTTGTTCTTTTGAAGATGACTCAGCACAAGAAACAATATATGGCTACAATGTGTAGAAGGTAGACAAGAATTGTTTGTTCACAAGAATAGTTCTCGGTGTTTAAACATAATAGTCAGGAAACATCAGAAGAAGGCATAAGATGAGACAAAGAACACTGTTTTGTTTTTTTTTCCTGCACACACACAATATGTAGTTAGACTGGGGAACTTTTTCACGAAAGTTTGTATAACTGAAAGGAATGCTGTCTTAGCTTATGAAAATTAAAACAGCTTTTGATTACATAGGCACTTAGTTAGACAAACTACAATTTTTTGAAGGATGAAGAGTATTTGAGGGAAACATGTGCTTTCCCTTTCCTTATGCACTTTATGATAGATTGACTTTTGGCTGCTATCAGAGGTAAGATGTTGATCTAACCCAGTACTTTTGACCTTATGTTTTTATGTTCAAGATGAAATGTATAGGCCAAGAACTGGAAATATCTCAGGCATTATTATGATCTGAAGACTTCTGCAGAATGTTAGAGGGGCATAGTTGCTGAACAGGCTAGGAGTCTGACTGTGGTGATGAAAGCAAGAGCTATGAAATTTTAGGTTTTTACACCAAAAGAGTTTCAGGAGATTTTTCTAAAAAGAAATGGCTTAAAATTTACTCCCTTCATATAGGGCAAAAATAGATTAAGTATTATTATACTCAAGATTCTATTTTAAAATGTCCTATTTCTGACTGAAGATTGGCACATTGAATGAAAGCTCTCTAGAAAAACCATTGACATTATCAAAATTATTCTCCATGTACTTCAGACAAAAGTGCCATTGCCTAAATCTAGTTCTAGTTTTCATGCTTGTATCTTCTAGTTTCAGTATTTTGTTTTTTAAATCTACAAGAATTGATTCAGTTTTATGTGAAAACTTGTTATCAAAAGTGTATTTTTCATTCCTGGAAAATGCATCTTACCTGCAAAAATACTTTTAAGATGGGAATGAATTGCCCACCTTTAAGGTTTGAAAATTTGCCCACCTTTAAGGTTTGAAAATTCTTCTTGTTACTCTACATTATTGTTCGATTTCTTTTTCTATACTGGGAATATTGGATTTGATTCTATGTCTTACACAAAATATTATGGGAAGTGGTTGTGCTTTCTGAAGTTCCTGTGACAACTTTCAAGTCTCAAAGAATGAAAAAAATAAATTATTTGTTTTCTGCAGTTCAATGCAGAAATACAGTTCAACAGAAATACTTAGCTATAATCTAAATTATATTTGAATTGGACCTTCCTATTATATCTGTCATTTGAATAAATACTAAAACTTTATCTAGCAGACAGTCTGAATTTAATTTTTCTTCATTCTTCCTTCTGTTCCTATTTCCCTCCCTGTGTTCTTCCCACCCACCCTCTCTCCTTTTGGCTGTACATCCCTCCATCTTATCCTTATTTCCTTTCTAGAAGCAAGCAGCTGATATTGATAGGAATAACCATAAGTCTGTGTAAAAAAAAAAGGTATATAGAAATTCCTAACATCACGGTCCCTCTCCTTTTTCAGTTCAGCTGAAGCAGAATGTTACAAGTGCTAAGGACATTTATCAAGACAATCTGCAGTTGATGCATTTTTACATCCTTTTCTGTTTGAGCTCAGCCAAGGAATAGGATTTGCTCTGAAAATAATAAAGCCCAATAAATCAAGCTAGATTTTTTTGCAATGTATTTCAGTATTTAATCCACTATCAGCAAGCTTATACACCATAAAATTTTCTCGCCATTGACTGCTCCAACAGCAGAATTTACACAAAGCACAGAGAATAAATTTTACATTATTGACATTCTCCAGAAGATTATATGTCCAAGTTTTTGAAACCTGATAAAACAATGGACTTCACAGAGAAAATGTTTCCTTTAAAGAATACAGAAACTGCCAATGTAATAATTTTAATCACCAAAATAATTATTTTAATAATTTAATAGTTTAAAAGCCACCATTATAAAATCTGAGGGTGTATTAATGTACACATGAAGACATGAGAATTTCTATCCTGTTTTCAACAACATGGGAAGAAATATTAAATCATCATGAACATTTAAAACAAAATAGGTACAGCTTTGAAAAGTCTCTGGCATCTTTGTCAGGATGTAAAGCTGAATCCAAGAGAACATTTACAAAAAATTTATAATATACTTTGATAGAACTGATCACAGCATTTATTTGTGAAAGGTATATTTTTAAAATATTGTTACTAGCAGACCCAAGTCATATACCATGAATCGTTCAGCTTGAAAAGGTATAAAGGGTCCTGAGAAATGGTTATAAATTAGATTGACTATATGCTGCCATCTATTAAAGGCAACCAAACCTGTGTCCCAGGCAGCAACATGTATTAAACTATACATGCAGAATTGTGAAGTCACAACTAAGTAACTGCAGAATTTTTCTGTTGTCTTTGTTTTTTAGGATATATCTCTCATAGGATGAAATTACTCTAATGCTCATGAGAAACAGAAAAGAACTGTATTTTCTTGCATTCTTTTTGTTTGTGCCAGAACAAGCCTTCTATTTTTTTCTTTCCTAAGCTATTGCTTCTTCACATTCTATGAGGAAGGAGGCTGAACTCAGGAACAATCAGATTATAAAATGTTTCGCATTTTAATTTGCTTCTTTTATGACCCTGAAGCCCAAAATGTTAACTAGATTTTAGCTTCTCTTGCTAAAGCAATGGGGAAAAAAACAGTGATGTTCAATTTGGTACCTTAGAAAAAAAAATTTTGGACCTTCCAGTAAATTTATTATGGCTTTGAGACAGCTACATGTTGCAACTGGTATTAAGAGAGTTCCAGCTCACATCTTGTTGTAAGAATTAGTTTCCACTAGGGATACATTCAGATGCCCATCTTGTTTGTTCTATTTTATGCAATGGTGCATTTTTTAATATTTAAACACATAGTTGGATTTGTTCCTGAAAAGCTTTTAGAACTTGTCTTCTGTTATTTTCACTGTTACAGTGTAAGTGCATTACTGTCTTCCACTACTCAAATATACGATTTACTCATCATGAACACTTTGATCTTTCAAAAGAAAAATCTCCTGTACTATTGTTCTCTCTAAAGTTTAAAATTCTGTAAAGCTACATAATTTTTCCCAGCAGTTAAAATGGGTAGTGCAGTTATATTAGTATTTAAGTAAAGTATCCTGTGTTTTTGTCAGAAATAATTAGTGTGTCAATGTGATACTTAATAATTAAAAATTAAAATTGTCATATTTAATGCCTTGCATGTATTTGTAATTGTCATTGACTGTTTCAGGACCTTAATTTTAATTAAAAATAAACCACAATGAAAGTATGTAACATTTTCAGATAAAATATTAATTAGTTTGTTGTGAATTACAATGTCCAGTGGGAAATAAAGAATTTGCTAAGCTGCCCTAATTGCCCTACAAAGTGTCTGTAAAAAAATTAAGTTTCATGAAAGACATTCCAGTTACTCAACAAAAAGCTGCATCTACTGGTTTATTCAGTGCAGCAATTTTTAGCAGTCTAGCAGAAAGTAATGGGATCATTAAAACTAAATTCTCCTCTCCTGTCTGCACAATAGAGCACATATTATCCATTCTGCTCTTCTTCCTTGCAGAGAACTCTTATTGCTGGCATTGGTGTTTCTACACATGCAGGAAGATCAGAGTGCCCCTATGAATCTGTTCTGTTCACATGAAAGAGGAAAATTCAGACAGAAGACTCTAATAAAAGATTAAGACTGAATTTTTCTTCTAGACACTGAATGGAATGCCAGCTGATACCTGCTGGAAATTCATATAAAGATTGAAAATAAACAGCTGGGACTATATGTCCTTAACTTCCATGACAAAAAAAAATTTCTTTTTTTTTTCTGTCTCGCGGCTTTTTAACATAACCCACTGTTGTAATAACTTAAGGGTTGCCTGATCCTACTTTTCCTAGATGCTTTGTGATGCTATACCCTCGGCTCAGCTTATTACCATGAAAAACTAAGCCTGTCAGGACATCAGGACAGAAAATACTGTCCTAATTTCCCAGACAATGTGAATGTGTCTAAACTGAGAGCCTATGAGACATTTCCCTGTTCAGGGGACACCACTGATAAGCTTCAACACAAATGAGACATGGAAGCACATATTTGTCTTAATTTTTTAGATTGCAGTCAATAAAGATGCTGAGAGTTATTCATGCAAGATAACTGAGTGCCTAATTGAAGTGTTCAGAATTTTTCTCTTATACTCTGTTCCAGTTTGGTGTAAGTGCTCAGTGTGAAGTCTGTCATAATATGGTGTTCAAAACATCTCACTTTCCCATAATTTCGAACAAGTTCCTTATTTTACTCGAAATATACATACTGATTTCCTGTGGAACATACTTATAGTTAGGTCTTCTCTTTGGTGTTCATCCAACCTGAAATATTTGTAACTATTTCTATTATTTACAGCTTTCTGTATTAATTTTTTACATACACTTCGCATGACAACTGAATTTTTTGCCCTTTTTTCTCTCTCTCAAATCCTCCAAAACCTCAAAAACTACAACCACTGCAAACCTCATCCAAACCGTAAAAAACAAATAAACAAACAAATAAACAAACAAAAAAACCCCCACAACAAATGAGAAAAAAAAATTCCACAAAAAGACAGTCCTCTGAAAAAAACATAGACATATTTATAGATTTGGTTCTTACAGAAATTAATATAAAGGGATTCACATTAATAAAAATGCATTAAAATAAAAACAGAACTTCAGTATAGGATAATATCTCTAACATTCTCTATGTAAATCAGGAGGAAAATTAATATTGATTTACCAAATATGAGTACTGGTCTAATACTGATACTCAACTGTCACAGACAAAAGACTCTCTAACAGTTTAAAATTAGAAAGTGTTTGTTTATTCAGCGCCGGGCAGCAGCGTGAGGTAATCCTCTAATACACACTGGAAAATCACAGGTGATCACAAAATCTATTTATTGACAAAGGATTCAAACAAATACATATTCATAATAACAGCCCCTCCCACCCCTACTTCCCATGGTAATTAGCTTGAATAGATATTAAGCATGAGTGATTGACTTCTTAAATTAATCTGGGATTGTTTTTTGTGGGGAGGGGTCTTAAAAGGATGAAGTAAAGCATCTTCCACACCCTAAACTCTAAACCTTTTCTACCAATGACAATACAAATGATTTCTGGGAATAGTCCAATTTTTCAAAGAATGGGTTTCTGGTTGCATTGTCTATGTTCCTTTGGGTCCACTCACTAGTTTCATCTTTTCCTATTGTAAGCACAGCTGAGCAAACATGAAATGACAGACAATCAACTATTTAAGTTTCAGATGACTACTCCCTTCTAACTTCTAATTATTTTCAGCAAGGTAACTAAAATCCTAATTTTCTAAGATTAGTGTTTCAATATACACATAATTGTTTCCTATATGTTCTCTCAAAAAAATAGAATTTGCATGGACATCCTTCAAACAAGAGTCTTTTTAAGTGAGCTGCAATGTCAGTTTAAAACATACACAAAGACAAGGCTTGTTGGTGTGAAATTTTTGTTGCATTGATGGCCAATGTTTAGGCGATTGTATTCCACTCCCTAACTCATATGCAGATATTTATGTATAAAATTTTAATCTGCTCTTTGAATATAGATTCCATCCATAAAGTGGGACACCATCATCACTCTGTTACTTAATGGATACTAAGAAAGCTGCATAAAAATTCCAACGAATGAATCTAAGCAGCAAATTACCTAGAGAAGGTGAATGAAATGTGACTTTTTTCTTCCCTTCTCCTTTTTTTTATGGCAATCCTAAAATAGAGTGTGATCACGTAATTAAGGACTTTGTTACAAAGTATATGCACAAGAACCCTGAACTAACATTTCATCTGATCTTAATGCTAGTATTTCCTACTTGCACATGCTTAAAAATTTACCACTTTCAGAGAATCTGAATTAGTGTGCTAAAATATATGGGACAATTCTGTGGATCATGACAATGCCATTTGGATCTTCCCTAATTGAATTCAATACACAGCTAATCCCAAAGGCCAGATACCAAACCAAAGACCCCAAGCAGCTAACCTGGGATAAGGAAACATAGCAAATATGTACACACAATAATTTGTTGATAGTGCAAATGACCATGTCTTTAGGAATATAGTTGTCACAATGCTAACACATACCCTCTCCAGTATTCTACCAGTGTTCTTTCCCAACAATAATAATTTAAATTTATATGCAGTTTTTATCCCTATTTCTGCTATCTTACCCTTGTGCTGCTCTGAGCTTCTGAAGAAGCTGGGTGTTGGAAGGGTTGCAGCAAATTTTCAGTATGACAAATTCTTTGCCAAGGGACTTAAAATACAAATGGTTGGCAATTCTTCCTGCTTCCCCTAGAATTCACTGAGGACTACTTTAAGACATTTTCTAATACACAGTATGCCTTGCTCTTTCTTCATACATGATCTTTTTTTCTCTATTTCATCCCCATAACCTCTTCACCCATCACTTTAAGTTGCTTTCCTTTGATGGCAAATAACAGGTGATCCATGACCTGCATGAATCCCTGGGCTTTCCAGCTTCATCCTGTGTCTGCATTTTAAAGAGTGCTCTCATGTATTATATTCTATGGTCATAGACTGTTCTGCACTGAATGGCTACCTGTTAGTACTCTTACTGAAAGTTATGGTGATAATGGTTTAGCAACAAAGCTGAACAAAGCTAAGCAACTGAAGCCAGTAATTTAATAGTCATCTGTCTGTGGTACTGTTGCTGTTAACAAACAAAAGTTCCTGGCAGATCAAGACATTCCCATAGAAAGCAAGCCTCAAAATCCTAGTCCCAAGTTCATGTGGAGTTAATGGAAAGCCTGAGGTCTCTTACTAGTAATGGAAGTGTTATGGTCTGCACTGGTGCCACACTTCCATTTGAAGATTAGAACTTTTTTTCCCAGGAAAGATCCTCTTAGAAACTGTACTTCTAGTTAATGAAAATTATTGAAATGACAGAATTGCATTTATTTCACAACTTTCTTTTGTAAAATCTTTAAAGGAAAAAAAAATCCAGCAAATGGAGACATAACTGTTCAAGTGTAACTACTACAGAAAATTCACCGTTTGTCCCAGATAATATTGCAATGATTTGCCCTACTCCATTTTGTGAAAACTCTCAATAAAATTGTATTCAAATAGCTGGGTTGTGGAAGGAGAGATGGAGTGATGATAAGAAAGTTATGTTTGCAAGGTTTATGAAATTTGTCAGAGACTCAGAACTTAATGTGATTTTAAATAATTCAGCAAATTCCATGACATTTCAGGTTATCAAGAAATATTTTTAAACATTCTGGTGCAGATGTCTTTGCTTTTGCACAGTATAAAGCTGTTATCGCAATGAATGCAATTGCATTTGCAGGAGGTTTAATTTTCTGGGTATCTGCTTTGACAAATATTTTCTATAGCTATGTAACTGCTGGATAAGTGCACAATGCAAATAGTCCTTTGATGATGTGTTACTAGGTCTTCATTTGAAAATTTTTGCAGTGATAGTGTTTTAGTAGAAAAATGTACATTAGCCTCTTTGTATTACTTGTCTCATTGATGGTCGAATGCTTTCTGAAAATTCCCCAGGCTTTATATTAAAAAAACCTATAACAACAAACACAAAAAGCAAACAAACAAGAAAACCCAACATAAAAATGAAATCACAGTCTTTTATAACTATAACTAGTCTGTTCAGCAGTATCACAAATTCATTTATCCTGAAAGAGGAAATAGTTGGTTGAGGTTGAGATTTTTTGATCCTTCGAGATCCTTATGAACACAACTGGACAAGGCACAGTTATCCTTCTGTAACTAGACCTGCTTTGAGAGGGAAGTTGGACTAATTGATCATCTAGGTTGCCTGAAGTCTGTTTAAAACAAAGATTTTATAATGAGCATAGGTTTCTAGTGTGATATCAATTCATTAAAGTTGGAAAAGATCAACAAATTCAACCTTAATAAGAGAACTTCCGGGTTAGTCAAGACATCCACACATAGAGGAGACATGGTAAATGGCTTCCAGAAAACA